>BMAO01012609.1:0-232184 GCA_019973975.1 Trichonephila clavata | reverse complement strand
AAAAAGTCTTGTTAAGGTCCAAACTCAGCGAGATGAATGCGAAATGCGACCTCATTCAAAGGGAAAGAGACATATTGAAAGAGGAAAGAGCATATTGAAAGAGGAAAGAGACTTGTTGAAAGAGGAAAAGGACGTGTTGAAAACAAAAGAAAATGAGTTGAACGCTGAAATAATGATATTAAAATTTAAATGGAAAAACATTAGTTGAAAATAAAATATGGGAAACCAAAGAAAACGAGTGGAAAGCCAAAGAACACGAGTTAAACACAGAAATGAATACATTGAAAATAAATTGCAAAGTACATTGGTCGTAGATAAAATATTGAAAAGAATGATTCAGAGCCACGAAAGCTCAGAATGATTAACCCATGGCGATGGAAAAGAGTACCAAGGTTACCACACTCTGCCAACGTTCTCTCGTAATCATTCTACTTTAGATCATGTTTGGAGAACCCTTGTTCAAAAGGTTTCCAACCATTCGAAAACTGCCAACGTTAAAAAAAACGTTAAAAAAAAAAAAAAAAAAAATTTTTTTTAAAGCTTTTCAAATTTTTTGAGAGACGAGTACAAATACTGCACGCGTCTCATCCTACTCAATCGTTCACAATGGATTCTTCTCCAGAGTATGATGATTTGATTGACATGTTCAATTTACCAGCACCTGTTTCACCTTACTACCCACTCCAGTGGCTTCTCCATCCCATGAGCCCTCAAGAGGATTATGATTTATGAATCTTTACCTGAACACCTATGGTACCTGAACAATTCATTGAGTCTCGACAACGAATGGAATTTCAAGAATCCTCTGATTCCGTGGAATCGCCCTGTTGCACCCTGAACCAATTGTTTCCTCTCCTATTCGGAAGCTTCACCTGTGCATAGATAGCTACACCTGTGCGAAAAGATGGATTCACCAAGGCAAAGGTCAAATTCACCTGTAAAAAGATGGATTCCTCAAAGCGAAAGATGGATTCCCCAAGGCAAAGGTCAAATTCACCAAAGCGACGGAAGATTCACCTGTGAGAAAGGTAGCTTCCATCATTCAACGAGATTTTCGACGAAACGAGAATGGGCCCCCGAGATCCTAGGTTGTATCGCAGACCCGATTTCAGACCACCCTATCGTAGACCTGATTTTAGACCCAGGCGACCCCCGTATGCCCATCGATTGATTCCAACGTCTCATGTTCGGCTCAAGTGTTTTCCAGCCAAGGTTTGGCCGTGTTGTGTCTCCGAGAATGAGGGATTCACGCTCACCAACGGTCGTCTCGTATGCCTTGGATCGGCAATGTCCCAACTGAACTATTTAAATATTTGCATTACCTCAATGTCGGTACCATTTGTGTGACGATCATCAATCCAGAGCTCAATTTAAAGAATTTCAAGCGAGTTGGAGCTCAGCCAGTCGTTCAAAAAGGATCCCTGTGAGCTGTTAAATGCCAACGAACGAAACAGGGGGAATGTCCCTTTTGTAACGAAAACATTGTCATCGTTGGGTAGCCGTGCAAGGCATGTGCGCCATCTTGCATCAACCCATCAATCCCATTTTTCATTCGTGAGCAAGATTGGTGACTGCAAGCTCCGCCCACATCCTGTCTGAAACGTATAAAAGGAGAGCTCGTTGGACGCTTCAAATCAGTCCTCTCGACTCGCCAGCAGCATGGACGCAATCGATGCCTTCCCAGAGCATCTCCACACCACCGTGGTGACCTTACCTGAGAAAATCGAGACGTTGGAATATGCAGCTCGACAGGGCCTCGTCAAAGCATTCATCCTGTATCAGGAGATGGCCACGAAACGTGTGTTTTCATGTTTTGTAACGATAGTTGGCATTGCAGACGATCGTATATGGACAATTTCAAGCGGGCCGTGTTGGCGGCGAGGATCCAAAATCCCTTTGAACCCGATGAGATGACGTGGATAAGGTGTCGCAAGGCTTAATGAGAAATCCCGATCGACCGCTGAAGAATACGGACAAACGGATGGGATTCATGCACCAAAACATGTTTATCGTAAAACTGGATTTACCTTTGGCTTTCGCACCGTGAAACCGGGAGAGATTCATTTGATCCAAACAACCCATGTGCCCATGCTAATGTACGAACTGCCCTCCTCCAGTTTAAAGCATCAAAGCAAACTCAATCTGTATAGGAGGAGTTTTGAGCCATTTGACCAAATGCTCTATCATCGAAAAGTGTTGGAGCCCCATACGGCGTATCCCATCCCGGCAGGAACTCATTACATTTTACTCACAGTGCAAAAGACCGTATTTGGGGTGGACATTATTCCCGAAACATTCTTCCTCAACTCGTTCAGAGTGGATTCAACCTGGGGATTTCCGAAAGGTGAACCGATATGACCAAAAAAGCCTACAAACTGCTCCTCCGACCCCGGCTCATGGTGAGACGAGCAAGCGACCTTTGGAGGAAGAGGTGTATCCTCCCTCCAAGAAACATTTTAGGATTCCAAAAAAAATCCCACAAAATACTCGTTACACCGGTCGTGCGACCCCCTGTAATGATTGCCAGACCTGCCTTGGCTGCTCCTCAACCCGTGTCCATTCCACCTCAAAAGATTCAATTACCAGAGCCACCTGTGCAGATTCAATTACCAGAGCACCTGTGCAGATTCAATTACCAGAGCACCTGTGCAGATTCAATTACCAGAGCCACCTGTGCAGATTCGATTACCTCAGCAGACTCGTAAGCCAGAGCCACCTGTGCAGATCCAGTTTCCAGATCCACCTTTGTCTCAATCACCTCAGCAGATCCAGTTTCCAGATCCACCTGTCCAGTTTCCACCTCAGCAGATCCAGTTTCCAGATCCACCTGTGGAGACCTCGTTTGACCATTTAATGTCAAACGTATTTGGAGACTGCTTGGGGCCTGAACAAGTGATGGAAGCCCCCCCAGCCCATGCACAAGAACCCCAGCTGATTCATACGGTGCCTTCCTCTTTGATCCAAATAATGACATTATATCGTTTTTGGACCATTTTGAAGAGGGGTTGGCCATGGAGCAGCCGGAAGCACCCCTGGATTTGACAATGCCAGAATGAACCCTATGAAAAGATACACTGTTGGGTTTAAAGTGACAGAACCTCTAAATTTGTGTTGCAAATAAATCTTGGCAGTTGTGTATGTAATATATTGTAAATAATGATTGTTTTGTACATAATTTTTGTAAATAAAAAAAAATTGTTTTATGGAAACAAGTCTGATTTTTTTGTCCAAAAAAATACCAACCTTGACACATTACACAAGAGGATGTAAGAAAAAATGGTTTCGGTACAAAATTTATTGGACCAGTGTCGTTCTCGCACTACGATTGTTTTTGGAAATCTGGGTCGTGGCCGGATCGAGTTACATATTTCGAGCAAGACTATCCTTACACCATTATTTTTGAGCCCAATTTTGGTGTGCACGTTCTCGGTCGTTTGGAAAAACAGTGGTCGTGTTTACGAGTCATTTGGATTTGACGTGGGATCCAGAGTCGAGTTGAGATTTTTTCAATTGGGTCGTCCCCCGTCTCGCCGAGTTTGGGAGGCGTATCAACCCCACAATAAGGAGGCGTACGCGTTGAATCTCACGCAATGCACGCGTTTGGTGGATGTGTACGTGACATTATTAACGTGGTTGGATGATTGGGAAATGCATCGAGATAAACACCTCCCTTGGCGTCTGCTGATGCCCCAACCTTGGAAACGGGCTTTGGAAAAACACGTGGAGCGCTCGCATCAAAAGGCCTTGGCACATGGAATGCCAGTTGACGTCACGCTCCTCGAGCATATATAACGCAGCCTCTAGCCAGCAGAATTATTCTCTCTCAGCAACATGTCGAATCAACCCGCCTATTTTGCCCATGCTAGCGTGTTGCACCACCTGGGCAAACCAGTGCCCATCGAGCTATCGATTGCCACCATTCCCAGGGATGGCAGTGATCCCGAAGTGCTCTGCATTACGGTGAACCACGAGGACCTGACCTCCACACCCAAAGACATGCGTTCCAATGCCTGCAAAAACGCCCGTCTTCGTCTGGTGCGCCCGCTGCCCAAGAGTGTGCCGGCGCAATGGTTGCGATATTGCGTGAGGGGCATGTTTGACCAGCTGTCCCAAGGTAGAAAAGGCCTCATCGTAGTCAAAAGCCCAAAGCAGCAAAAAAACATTCAAAGAGTTGGGACTCTCACCATGGCTCTGGAGATGCTGCCCAAATTCAACACCCTTTGTGATGGAACCTTTCCCAACCCCATGCATGATACCTCCACGAAGAAGGGGACGTGTCTCATTGCACCATGCTGAAATCGTTTCAATTTGCAAAATACCTGCAGCAGTTCAACAAGCTGCAGGCGGAATGGAGCTCCAAAGTTTCAGCTTTGGTAGAGTAAAAAAAAATTGCTCATGGAGCCCAAAAAAGGGGGACCGAGTCGACTTTTGTGTCGACTCGGCCCCCTTTTTTTGGATTAAGGAAGGTGCCAACGTTGGAGAGCATCTCTTTTAAAAACTTGTACTAAAAAGAGGCCCAAGATTTCTACCAAGGATGGATAGAATCAATCGAAAGGTGCCTGATGGCGAGTGTAGTTTTTGCATGGTCCTGTTGGATAGAATCACCAATAGATATCTCATGATATGGATAGTGTTTCAATGTTGGATCAGTAATCCAATAGATGCCTCATGATATGGATAGTGTTTCAATGTTGGAGAGTATCAGCCAATAGATTGGAGAGTATCAGCCAATAGGAATCATTCACGTGACCCTAAAGAGTATAAAAGGCGAGACATCAGCAGACAGAGACATTCTCTCTCAGAGTTCTCTCAAAGCAACATGTCTCAACTAGCCTTCTTCGCCCATGCTAATGTATTTCATCATGGAGGCAAGCCTGTCCAATCGAATTGTCCATTGCCACGATTCCGGAGGATGGAAAGGACCCAGAAGTAATTTGTATCACGGTGGATCATTCAACCTAATTACCACCTCGAAAGACTGTCGGCCAACCGTTTTATTAACGAGCGCCTCAGTTTGAAGAGCCACATCCCTGGATCTGTGCCACTGGAATACCTGTCCTTTTGCGTCAGGGGCAAATTTTGCCACCTGGCGCAAGGAAATCAGGGACTCATCGTTGTCAAAGGGTCGGACCAGCGTAAAATTTTTGAGCAGCTGGGGATCTTTACTATAAATTTGGAAACTTTGCCAAAGTTTCAGGACTTGAATGATCGTGCTCTACCAGATCACCTGCACGATGAGGTGCACGAATATTTTGACGTTTCCGAGTGCACTATGGTAAAATCATACCGTTTTGCCAGATACCTGCAAAACTTTAAAAAGCTGCACGCCGAATGCAACAGACAGATGGCTGATCTGGTAGAGTAAGTGAGAAAAATTGAAATATCGAACTGTAAATATCAAACTGTAAATATTGAACTGTAAAAATGCCCATGGGCCCAGAAAAAGGGGGACCGAGTCGACACAAGAGTCGACTCGGTCCCCCTTTTTTTGGGTTAAGGAAGGTGCCAACGTTGGAGGGCTTCTCTTTTAAAACTTGTGTTAAAAAGAGGCCACAAGATTTCTACCAAGGATGGATAGAATCAATCGAAAGGTGCCTGATGGCACGTGTAGTTTTTGCATGGTCCTGTTGGATAGAATCAGTCAATAGGTATCTCATGATATAGATAGTGTTTCAATGTTGGATAGAATCAGTCAATAGGTATCTCATGATATGGATAGTGTTTCAATGTTGGATAGAATCAGTCAATAGGTATCTCATGATATGGATAGTGTTTCAATGTTGGATCAGTAATCCAATATATATAGATGCCTCATGATATGGATAGGGTTTCAATGTTGGAGAGTATCAGCCAATAGGAATCGATTCACGTGACCCTAAAGAGTATAAAAGGCGAGACATCAGCAGACAGAGACATTCTCTCTCAGAGTTCTCTCAAAGCAACATGTCTCAACTAGCCTTCTTCGCCCATGCTAATGTATTTCATCATGGAGGCAAGCCTGTACCAATCGAATTGTCCATTGCCACGATTCCGGAGGATGGAAAGGACCCAGAAGTAATTTGTATTACGGTGGATCACTGCAACCTAATTACCACCTCGAAAGACTGTCGGGCCAACCGTTTTATTAACGAGCGCCTCAGTTTGAAGAGCCACATCCCTGGATCTGTGCCACTGGAATACCTGTCCTTTTGCGTCAGGGGCAAATTTTGCCACCTGGCGCAAGGAAATCAGGGACTCATCGTTGTCAAAGGGTCGGACCAGCGTAAAATTTTTGAGCAGCTGGGGATCTTTACTATAAATTTGGAAACTTTGCCAAAGTTTCAGGACTTGAATGATCGTGCTCTACCAGATCACCTGCACGATGAGGTGCACGAATATTTTGACGTTTCCGAGTGCACTATGGTAAAATCATACCGTTTTGCCAGATACCTGCAAAACTTTAAAAAGCTGCACGCCGAATGCAACAGACAGATGGCTGATCTGGTAGAGTAAGTGAGAAAAATTGAAATATCGAACTGTAAATATCAAACTGTAAATATTGAACTGTAAAAATGCCCATGGGCCCAGAAAAAGGGGGACCGAGTCGACACAAGAGTCGACTCGGTCCCCCTTTTTTGGGTTAAGGAAGGTGCCAACGTTGGAGGGCTTCTCTTTTAAAACTTGTGTTAAAAAGAGGCCACAAGATTTCTACCAAGGATGGATAGAATCAATCGAAAGGTGCCTGATGGCACGTGTAGTTTTTGCATGGTCCTGTTGGATAGAATCAGTCAATAGGTATCTCATGATATAGATAGTGTTTCAATGTTGGATAGAATCAGTCAATAGGTATCTCATGATATGGATAGTGTTTCAATGTTGGATAGAATCAGTCAATAGGTATCTCATGATATGGATAGTGTTTCAATGTTGGATCAGTAATCCAATATATATAGATGCCTCATGATATGGATAGGGTTTCAATGTTGGAGAGTATCAGCCAATAGGAATCGATTCACGTGACCCTAAAGAGTATAAAAGGCGAGACATCAGCAGACAGAGACATTCTCTCTCAGAGTTCTCTCAAAGCAACATGTCTCAACTAGCCTTCTTCGTCCATGCTAATGTATTTCATCATGGAGGCAAGCCTGTACCAATCGAATTGTCCATCGCCACGATTCCGGAGGATGGAAAGGACCCAGAAGTAATTTGTATTACGGTGGATCACTGCAACCTAATTACCACCTCGAAAGACTGTCGGGCCAACCGTTTTATTAACGAGCGCCTCAGTTTGAAGAGCCACATCCCTGGATCTGTGCCACTGGAATACCTGTCCTTTTGCGTCAGGGGCAAATTTTGCCACCTGGCGCAAGGAAATCAGGGACTCATCGTTGTCAAAGGGTCGGACCAGCGTAAAATTTTTGAGCAGCTGGGGATCTTTACAATAAATTTGGAAACTTTGCCAAAGTTTCAGGACTTGAACGATCGTGCTCTACCAGATCACCTGCACGATGAGGTGCATGAATATTCTGACATTTCCGAATGCACTATGGTAAAGTCATACCGTTTTGCCAGATACCTGCAAAACTTTAAAAAGCTGCACGCCGAATGCAACAGACAGATGGCTGATCTGGTAGAGTAAGTGAGAAAAATTGAAACATGGAACTGTAAATATTGAATTGTAAATATTGGACTGTAAATATTGAACTGTAAAAATGCCCATGGGCCCAGAAAAAGGGGGACCGAGTCGACTCTTGTGTCGACTCGGTCCCCCTTTTTTTGGGTTAAGGAAGGTGCCAACGTTGGAGGGCTTCTCTTTTAAAACTTGTGTTAAAAAGATGCACAAAAATACGTTAAAAGATTAGTTTCAAGGTTGAAAAGCGTCAACCAATAGAAATCGTTTCACGTGACACCACTAGAATATATAAAAGGCGAGCAGCTAGCAGCCAGAAATCAGAGTGCTTCTGAATGCAGTCAAGAGTTTAGAAATTTTATTTTTGGTTAAAACTGTCAGGTTTGGGTTTGTATTGAATATTTCAAATCTGGCAGTTTTGACGGAAAAAGAATTTCCATGGCAACAGGTAAATGCTAAATGTTTTTCGTTAAGACTTTCAGGATTTGGCGTAATGTTGGAAATTCGCAGATTCTGCAAGTCTTATCGGTAAATGTTTTTAGCCAAAATCTTCAAAAATCCGAAAATTGGGGGACCGAGTCGCATGTCGACTGGGTCCCCTTTTTTTCGGGCCACATTATCCACCAAGATTGGAATGCGTCTTTTTAAAAACTTGACACAAAAAAATTGGACTCGCCTGCTGGCTGCCAGTTGAGACCTCCGTGTTTCCTAGACACGCCAAGATTATAAAGTCGTGAGATGGGTCGTCCCCAATTTTCTAACAAGATACACACCCATATTGGAATGATTCTGTCTCTTCTCGACATACCAACGTTGCATTGTCTACATTTCATGGGTCGCTGCTTTGACCAAGCTTGACATGTCTCCATTTCATTTGTGTATCGCCCCTGACATGTCTCCATTTCATTTGTGGATCACCCCCGTTTTAAATCATTCGTCTGGGAGGGGCTGAAAAATTTTCTCACCTCCATCAAAAATATTTTTCGGAGGAATTTGAAAACAGTTTCGATATGGATATTGAAGAGAAGTTCAAGACGCTTTGAGGGGATACTCAAAAAGGGTCGTTTTCCATTTTCAATCATTTTTTGAAAGGGTCACGGTGCTCAACTATTTATTCGACCGACTGTAAGTGGGAATTTAATCCCCCTTCGTCACCATGGTGGGGTGGATGGTGGGAGAGACTAATTGGTATTCTTAAAAGTCTTTTTAGAAGAATATTTGGAAGAGTAAGTTTGGCATTTGATGAGTTGACAACAGTTATTTGTGATTGTGAATCTGTAATCAACTCACGCCCTTTGACTTACATCGACGAATGTGACTCAGAATTTGTTCCACTTACCCCTGCGATGTTTCTTCATGATATCAAAAACTCTGGTGTTCCAGACTGTGATGCGGCAGATCATAAAAGTCTCAACCATCGTGTCAAATACAGGTTAGCTTTACGGACATTCGAAAGAGGTTCAGGTCCGAATATCTTGGATCTTTGATAAGGAAGCCGGAAAAGACTAGAACTTCGATGATAACTCCCGGGGACATTGTTCTCATAAAAAGTGACAACGCCAATCGAATCGACTGGCCACTGGGGAAAGTGACAGAAATTCTGCCAGGGAAAGACGGTGTGTGTCGATTTATTAAACTTAGAACATCTCGCGGCGAAATTCTGCGTCCAATTCAGCGCGTCTTCCCTTTAGAGATATCTTTTAATGATTCGTCTTTTCCACCTGACACAAAAATGCATTATCTACAAAAATCGCCTCTATGAAGAATACTATTCCTAAGTGTTCTGACGACAACTCCATCGACTACGCAGTTGTTCAAAACAAGACAAGACTAGGACGGACTGTTAAAATTCCCGAAAGACTGGATCTCTAATATAGTTGTTGAGCTGTGGGACCTCCACATCTCAAGGTGGGAGGATGTGAGATCCACTTTATAAATTTCAGTTTATTATGTTAAAAGCAAAACAATTATGTAAATTTATTATTTTGTTCACTAGAATTTATTTATCATTGTTTAATTTTTTGTCACCGTGAACTGAACGATATTGAAAAAGTATATTATTTTGTACGCTGCTGCAACAAGGATGTGCTCGTTCTGTTTTGTTTAATTAACAGTATTCCATGAAAAAATTGTTTATAACTAGTTAGCCTGTTAATTTGTGAAATAAATGAGATTTGGCAGTATTAATAGTTTGGAGTATTAATTTTCAATACAAGAAACTTTTTATTTTTTATTTTTACGATACATATTGTAAATAGTTTTGAATGAACTGTATAATTTTAAGCCTCACAGAATTAGCATTTTGAATTAATGTTAAATAATGAAAAAGAATATAAAATTCCGATGAAGAATAATTTTTTTAATATATAAAGCGAGAAGACGTCAAAATGTCCGGGAGCAGGCGTGCACTCGATACTAACGTTAATGGTCGTGCGGGTGATTCAGTCACCCTAATCCTTTTTTTATAATTATTTTTAGTGTACACGATAAAAATCGTAATTTCAGTGAATAATTTAACTAAGAGAAAGTATCCTTACCTACTTTCAAGGACTTTAAAATTTTTCTTTGATAATCTGAGAAAAAATCAAAAAAAAAAAATGATTCAAATGTGGACCTTAATAACGGACACAAATCATGGACAATTTTCACTAATATTACAGGAATGTTATTTGTGCAGGCAAAACTGTCATATTTTGTTCAAGTTATTATAGTTTTACTGACAAATAGCATGTTAAACCTTTTCTTGCTGGTGTCTTTTTGACAGGGCGCTGTATGTTGTGGTACTTATGGCTTCATATTTTAGTTGATGAAGTTGAAAGGAAGTTGAAGAAGCATTTGAAAGTTTTCTTTTCGTTTCATGTTAAACGCTTTTCTCAAATTAACTTTCGCTGTCATGAGTAATGTGCATTATTTCTTTCAGCAGGTTCTTCCTTTGATTGGTCAGGGATGAAGAGTGAATTAGATCTTCCTCTTTTTCTTACGGCTAATGTATAGTATTTCAATAAAAATAGCAGTGATGATTTTTTTATATTCCTAAAATTTTTTGGATCTGGATCTGGGTTATGTTTTTTCTCAGAGTCTTATTTTAGCCTTAAAATAAGACTCATAAAATGAATATCTCATCGTGGAATTACAACAATTCAAACAAATTTTTTTTTATTTGCTTATAGGATCAAAGATTGTAGCTTTTATTTTTGATGATGTAATATTGCCAGATGATATATATAAATTATGTCAGTGTAAATGTATATTTTTTATGTTAAAAAAAGTATTTTGTTTTACTTTTCATTACAGCTTTTTTTAAAAAAATCTTTTATTTTCGATCTGCTCGCCCCCCCTGTAGGGTTATCACGCCCCCAGGGGGGAGTACCCCCCAGTTTGAGAAACACTGTCCTACACACTTAATGTAATCACACACTTTCGTAATCCTATAACAAAGTAGATTTCCGCAAAACCAATTTTAGGTGGGATCTCTACTCCATAAAATAAACATGGAAGCCAAATTTCAAATCTAAATCTAATAGGGTAAAAACAAAATTTTTACTATCAATACCCGCCCCCCCCCCCCTCGTAATTCCGTTGAGAGTCATTCTCCCAAAAACTGTTCTTAGCGGATTTCAATTCAACAAAAGAAAAATGTAAACCAAATTCCATTATTATAGTTCTTATAGTTCGAAAAAAGAAATTTTTTGTCAACACGCCCCAGTAACTCCTTGCTCCCAGGAGTTGATTCCCGTCAAATGCATTCTTAGTGGATCCCTATTCAACAAAAGGAACATGCTTAACAAATTTCAAGTACACAGGTCTAACAATTCTAAAACAGGATTTTTTCCCTATAGCTCCCCTTCACCCCTCGCAACCTTCCTTGGGTGTCGATTTTTGTTTTACTCTTTGTTTGAGGAACTCTATTCCATGAAAGGAACATGCCTACCAATTTTCAAACAGGTAGATCGAATAGTTTAAAAGCGGAAATATTTATCTATTACGCCCCTTAATCCCCCGAAATGAAACTTCGGTGGTTAATTTTCACGAGACCCATTTTATAGCGGTTCTGTACTCAACGAAAGGAATACGCTTACCAAATTTAAAGACTATACGTCTAATAGTTTAAAAATGGGAATAATTATCTATAACACTTGAGCCCCCGCAACGCCACTTGGGTGTCTGTTTTCACAAAACCCATTTTGTAGAGGATCTCTACTTAAGGAAAGGAATCTGCTTACCAAATTTGAAGACTGTGAGTCTAATAAACAAAAAATGGAAAAAATTACCTATAGCGCCCCTTAAGGCCCCGCAATGCCACCTAGGGGGTTGATTTTCACAAAACACATTATATATTGGATCTTTACTCCATAAAAGGATTCTGATTATCATATTTAAAGACTGTGCTTCCAGGAGTTTAAAAATGGAAAAGTAATTATCTATAACGCCCCTTAAGCTCCTCAACGCCACTTGGGGGGGGGGGTCTATTTTCACGAAACCCATTTTGTGGCGTATCTCTACACTATGAGAGGAACCTGCTAAACCTGCTAACCAAATTTCAAGACTGCGCCTAATAGTTTAAAATTTGGAATAATTATTTATATCTCCCCTTACCCCCCCCCCCCTCAACATCCTTTGGGGGTCAATTTTCCCAAATCCCATTTTGTAGCGGATATTAACTCCATGAAAGAACTATGCCTACCAATTTTGAAGCCAGTAGGTCAAGTACTTTAAAAACGAAAATATTTATCTTTTACGCCCCTTAACCCCTCAACACCCCTTGGGGTCAATTTTCCCAAAACCCATTTTGTAGCAGATATTAACGCCTTGAAAGAACTATGCCAACCAATTTTCAAGCCAGTAGGTCAAGTACTTAGAAACGAAACTATTTACCTTTTACGCTCCTTAATCCCCCCTCAACACCCCTTGGGGTCAATTTTCCCAAAACCCATTTTGTAGCGGATATTAACTCCATGAAAGAATTATGCCTACCAATTTTCAAGCCAGTAAGTCAAGTACTTTAAAAACGTTAATTTTCACGAAACACATTTTGTAGCATATCTCTATCCTATGAGATGAATCTGCTTACCAAATTTCAAGACTGTGCGTCAAATAGTTTAAAAATCGAAATAATTATTTATATCTCCCCTCCCCGCAATACCCCTTGGGGTCAATTTCCCCAAAACCCATTTTGTAGCGGATATTTACTACAGGAAAGAAACATACCTACCAATTTTCAAGCAGGTAGGTCAAGTAGTTTAAAAATTAAAATATTTATCTATTACGTCCTTTAATCTCCCACAACGCTACTTAGGGGGCTATTTTCCCAAAATCCATCTTGTAGCTGATCTATGAAAGGAATCTATTTATCAAACATAAAGACTGTGCATCTAGTAAATTAAAAATGGAAATAATTATCTATAACACCCCCTAAGCCCCCCTCAACGCCACTTGGGGGGCTATTTCCCCAAACCCATTCTGTAGCGGATCTCTACTCTATGAAAGGAATCTGCTTACCCAATTTCAAGATTGTACGTTGCGTAGTGTAAAAATGGAAACAATTATTTATAACACCACTTAACCCCCCCCGTAACGCCTCTTGCCTTTCGAATTTCACAAAATCCGTTCTTAGCTCATCTCTACTCCATGAAAGAAACATGTCTACCAAATTTCAAGTCAGTAGGTTGAATAGTTTCGGAGATAGCGTGATTAGTCAGTCAGTCAGCCAGTGAGTGAGTCGCTTTTCTCCTTTATATATATATATATATATATATATATATATACTAGCTGTTACCCGCCCACTTCGCTGGGTATTTCATGATGTTTTATAAATTTTTGCTGGTTATATATATGTATAAATTTTTGATATTTAAGTCCTGCATTAAGAATTCGATTGTATTGAAAAATATACACATCTCAACGCCACTTGGGGGTTGATTTTCACGAAACGCATTTTGTGGAGTATTTCTATTTTATGAGATGAATCTGCTTACCAAATTTCAAGACTGTGCGTCTAATAGTTTAGAAATCGTAATAACTATTTATATCTCCCTTAACCCCCCGCAACACCCCTTGGGGATCATTTTTCCAAAACCTATTTTGTAGTGGATATTTACTCCATGAAAGAAACTTGTCTACCAATTTTCAAGCAGGTTGGCCAAGTAGTTTAAAAACGAAAATATTTATCTATTATGCCCCTTAAAGCACCCCTCCCCCGCAACGCCACTTTCACAAAAACCATCTTGTATCTGAACTCTACTCTATGAAAGGAATCTATTTATCATATTTAAAGATTGTGCGTCTAATAGTTTAAAAATGGAAATAATTATTTATAAAGCCCCCTAAGCCCCCGAAATGTCACTTGGGGGTCGATTTTCACCAAACTCATTTTGTAGCGGATCTCTACTCTATGAAAGGAACCTGCTTAACCAATTTCAAGATTGTATAATGAGTAGTTCAAAAATGGAAACAATTACTTATAACGCCCCTCAACCCCCCGTAACGCCCCTTGCGGTTCAAATTTCGCAAAACATCCGTTCTTAGCTGATCTCTACTCCATGAAAGGAACATGTCTACCAAATTTAAAGTCTGTAAGTTGAACAGTTCCGGAGATATCGTGATTAGACAGTCAGTCAGTGAGGGAGTGAGTCACTTGTTGTTGTTGTCGTGTCCTTCCCGCAGAAAAAAAGGAATGAAAGTTACCATTGCCTGTGAAACAGGTAGACTTCTTACCGATAGATGGCGACACCACCTAACTCCACCTCTACAATTTAGGCATGGAACTGGATGGGAGGGAAATATTCTCCAGCCCCCCGCACTCGTGGTTTCTGCTGCGACCGCCCACAAGACTTTCGGACCCACTGATTTAACGAGCACGTACTCCGTCTATACTCGGTGAGATTCAGTGGAAACGGGCATCGAACCCATGCCCTCCGGTCTGAAGTCCGATGCTCTAACCACTAGGCAACCCACGGCTTTTCTCCTATATCTTTGTAGATACCAGCTGACCCGGCCCGGCGTTGCACGGGCTTTTAACGAGGGTAAAACTTAATCTCCATGTTAATTTCCTTCTTTATTTCTGATGCCAGCACTTCTGTGTGGGTGTGACACGTGCGATGTGAGTGCATGTCCCGTGAGTGCGTACCATAGTTTTCTCGTTTAACACACACACATTTTCCCTTCTCTTCAAAATCAACACTTCCAATATTATTTTTTGAAATTAATTTGACTTCTTTGTTTCTTTAATCTCCGCTTACCCAGGGGTTGCACGGTTTTTACCGAGTGAATAACTTCATCCCGATGGGAATTTCCTGTTTCCTTAGGATGATAGCACTTATGTGTGCGTGTGTATGCGCGCGATGTGAGTGATTTCTTTAACTATGCCATAAAAACTCCCTTTTTCGAAATTTGTTCTTAAGTTGGTTTGGTAATTAGGAGAAATGGGTGAAAGCACAGGTGGCTTCCTCATCACTCACATGAGCATGGCTTAAAATTTCGAAGTCCGTCGCCAAAACTCTCGAGTAGATGAACAGTGCGAATTTATAAATCACTCACCCACTTTCCAATTCTTTCGTTGCAGTTTTTTAGTCCTCGGAAACGAAAATGTAGCCTTTTAAAAAATAATTGTATGTTGAAAAAAGACAGAAAAGTAGAAATTTTTCAAATTACAAAATTTCACTACTATTTTAAATCTTGAAGTAAAATTGCGAGGATTTTTTGAAATGTTCGACACATGGGAATAAAGTTTCATGCAATTATCTTTTCAAAGAAGAAATCATAAAACGATTGATTTAAACATTTTGAGTGTTTTATAAAAATTTGTTCAAAAAAATTTTGGCTTTTTATTTTTTCAATCACTGATTCAATACACATAAATATTTTAAATGAATCTCAGAAATGTATTGAATACATTCTTTTCTCTTAATCTGACATCACTAATGACTTAATTTTAAAAATTATATAAGGAGAAAATGATGAAAATTGAAGCAAAAATAACTTTTTCACTCGCATTTTTTTACTCGCCAAATTTGCTGATTTTCGCATGTTTAAGTCAGAACTTTTTGGTGTAACCTTTGAGTTAGATGAGAAGTTTCAGGTGAAACAGTTGAAAGCTATTTGGCGCGAAACCATTTTTCGACGCCAAGGCTTAACAAACTGTAAAATCGCGTATTTTTTATTTATTTTTTATTTTTTAAGGCTTAATTTTTAAGTTATTGCTTTCAAACTTCCCACATTAATTTCAAAAAACAAAGGATTTTTAAATAAAAATGTACAAAAAATACTGTTTAGATTATTTCTTGCAATAACGTTATTTTACGAAAATCACAATTTTTTTTTTCAAATCCGTAATTTTTTATCAATTTTTTCAATCTTCGAACAAAAGTTTGATAACATTATTCTACAAAAGTAACAAAAGTTTCGTATGATAATCTTAATAAATAACGAAGTAATTCAATGTTAAGTTAAAAATTCCGACAATTTTTCGAAAAATCTTTTAAAAAAAGTTTTGGTGTTTTTTTTACTTTTAAATGGCTGGTTCTAAAAGAAAAAGGCTTGAAGTTATTTAGTGTAGAATATTGTTTCCATAACACGAAAATTAATTCATACGCAACAATTTCAAAATAATTTTCATAAAAATGCATCAATTTGAACTTTTTTTTAAAAAAAATCGTAAAAAAAAGAAAATATTACTATTTTGCAAAAAAAAATTATACTGTATCGTGGCAAAAGAAATGATCTTTCCCATTCTGTAATTATTTTTTGTCTGATTTAAAAAACAAAAATCAGATGGCTGTTTAAAAAACGTCGAGAATACCGAAAAATTTCACCCTCTGTCCTTTTACGACGCTAGGCGGGAAAAATAGCGCGCAGGGTTAACACAATTAAGCGTTTTAAGGTTTTTAATTAACATCTTTTTAACTAATTACAATATCGGAATGAAAAATAAATTACGTCCTATTCTCAGATCTACTGAATATACGCAAAAAAATTTCATAAGAATCGGCTGCACCGTTTCGGAGGAGTTTGGTTACAAATACTGTGACAGGAGAATTTTATATATTACTAGCTGACCCGGCCCGGCGTTTCACGGGTATTTACCGAGGATATAACTTAATCCTAACGTTAATTTCCTCCTTTATTTCTGACACCAGCACTTCTGTGTGGGTGTAACACGCACGATGTGAGTGCATCGCCCGTGAGTGCGTATCATGGCTTTCTCGTTTAACATTTTAACTTCTCTTGACAAAATCAGCACTTCCAATATTATTTTTCGAAATTACTTTGACTTCTTTGTTTCTTTCCTCTCCGCTTACCTCGGGGTTGCACGGGCTTTTACCGAGTGAATAACTTCATCGCCATGGGAATTTCTTGTTTCCTTTAGGACGATAGCACTTATGTGTTCCTGTGTGTATGCGCGAGATGTGAGTGATTTCTTTAACTATGTCATAAAAATTCCCTTTTTCGAAATTTGTTCTTAAGTTGGTGTGGTAATTAGGAGAGATGGGTGAAAGCTCAGGTGTCGTCCTCATCACTTGACCGTGGCGTTAAATTTCGAAGTCGGTCGCCAAAAACTCTCGAGTAGGTGAACAGTGCGAATTTATAAATCACTCACCCACTTTCCAATTCTTTAGTTGCAGTTTTTTAGTCCACGGAAACGAAAATGTAGCCTTTTTAAAAATAGTTGCATGTTGAAAAGAGACAGTAAAGTAGAAATTTTTAAAATTACGAAATTTCACTACTATTTTAAACCTTGATGTAAAATTGTGAGAATTTTTTGATATGTTCGACACATTTGAATAAAGTTTCATGCAATTATCTTTTTTAAATAATAAATCATTAAACAATTGATTTAATTATTTTGAGTTTTTAAAAAATTTGTTCAAAAAATTTTTGGCTTTTTATTTTTTAAATCACTGATTTGATACAGATAAATATTTTAAATGAATCTCAGAAATGTATTGAATACATTCTTTTCTCTTAATCTGACATCAATAATGATTTAATTTTGAAAATTATATAAAGAGAAAATGAGGAAAATTGAAGCAAAAATAACTTTTTCACTCGCATTTTTTTTTACTCGCCAAATTTGCTGATCTTCGCATGTTTAAAGCAGAATTTTTCGGTGTAACCCTTGAGTTAGATGTGAAGTTTCAGTTGAAACAGTTGAGAGCTATTTGGCGGGAAACCATTTTTCGACGCCAAGGATTGGCAAACTGTAAAATCGCGTATTTCTTATTAATTTTTTTATTTTTAGGGCATAATTTTTAAGTTAATGCTTTCAAACTTCACAAATTAATTGCAGAAATAAAGTACCTTTAAATAAAAAAAATGTACAAAAAATACTGTTTAAATTATTACTTGCAATAACGTTATTTTACGAAAATCACAAAAAAATTTTAAAATCCGTAATTTTTAAGCAAGTTTTTCAATCTCCGCACAGAAGTTTGATAACATTATTCTGCAAAGGCAACAAAAGTTTCGTATGATAATCTTAATAAATAACGAAGTTATTTAATGTTAAGTTAAAAATTTCGACAATTTATCGAAAAATCTTTAAAAAAAGTTTTGGTCTTTTTATTTTCTAAATAACTGGTTCTAAAAGAAAAAGGCTTGAAGTTATTTAGTGTAAAAGATCGTTTTCATAACACGAAAATAAATTCCTACGCAATGATTTCGAAATAATTTTCATAAAAACGCATCAATTTTAACTAATTCTTAAAAAAATCTTAAAAAATAGAAAATATTACTATTTTGCAAAAAAAATTATACTGCATCGTGGCGAAAAAAAAAGATCTTTCCGATTCTGTAATTATTTTTTGTCTGATTTAAAAAAAAAAACAGATTGCTGTTTAAATAACTTCGAGAATACCGAAAAATTTCACCCTCTGTCCTTTCACGACGCTAGGCGGGGAAAATAACGAACAGGGTTAACACAATTAAGCGTTTTAAGGTTTTAATTAATATCTTTTTAACTAATTACAATATCGGAATAAAAAGTAAATTACGTCCTATTCTCAGATTTACTGAATATACGCAAAAAATTTCATAAGAATCGGCCGCACCGTTTCGGAGGAGTTCGGTTACAAACACTGTTACACGAGAGTTTTATATATTACTAGCTGACCCAGCCCGGCATTTCATGGGTTTTTACCAGTGAATAACTTAATCCCCATTGGAAAAAATTTCCTGTTTCCCTCAGGACGATAGCACTTATGTGTGTGTATGCGCGATGAGAGTGATTTCTTTAACTATGGACATTAAATCTCCCTTTTTCGGAAATTTGTTCTTCCGTTTGTGTGGTGTGGTACTTAGTAGATGTGGGTAAAAGGTGTCCTCCTCGTCACTGGACCATGGATGAAAATTCCGAGGTCCGTCGCTAAAAACCCTCGAATAGGCGAACAGTGCGAATTTATAAATCACTCACTCACTTTTCAATTCTTTCGTTGCAATTTTTTAGTCCCCGGAAACGAAAATGTAGCCTTTTTAAAAATAGTTGTATGTTGAAAAGAGACAGAAAAGTAGAAATTTTTCAAATTACAAAATTTTACTACTATTTTAAATCTTGAAGTAAAATTGTGAGGATATTTTGAAATGTTCGACACACGGGAAAAAAGTTTCATGCAATTATCTTTATAAAAGAAGGAATTATTAAATGATTGTTTTAAGTATTTTGAGTGTTTTGTTAAAATTTGTTGAAAAAAGTTTTTGTCTTTTTATTTTTTAAATCACTGATTGTAAAAGTTTTAAAAAGCATTGTTATTTAAAACCAACGATTTTGATTCATTTTAGAAAAAAATCATAAAATATGCAAAATATCATTGTTTTGTAAAAAAAAAGTGTTTTTTTTTAATTCTTAAAAAAAAAGATAGTTTTCGGCATTTATTTCTTTAATCACTATTCTAAATGATCAATTAACTTTTTAAAAATCATTTTCATTTAAATTCATCTATATTTATTCATTTTAGAAGAAATCATAAAATACAAAAAAAATCTATTTAATTATTTTATACTAATATTGATTAAAAATATTCATTTAGCAATTAATTGTGACATGCCAATTTAGTGATTTTTGATATATTAATAACACGCAATTAATAATGAAATTTTTTTTACTTCAACATAGCTTTTTTTTAAGGAAGTTATGCTTATTTAACTGAATAATTCAAAAAAAATTTCGAAAGGGGCAAATTTTGCGTTTTTATTATGAAATTATATGTCAAAAAAAGATTTATACATTAGACATTCTTTTAAAGTAAACTATATGTTTTATGAAAGAGAACAAAAATTTTGATTCTGATAAATATTTTAAAAATAAGTCTCAGAAATGTATTGAATGCATTTGGTCATCTTAATCTAACATCTATAATGATTTATTTTGAAAATTATCTAAAGAAAAAATGACGAAAATTGAAGCAAAAATAACTTTTTCACTCGCCAAATTTACTGATTTCCCCCCTGTTAAGGCAGAACTTTTTAGTGTAACCCTTGAGATAAATGTGGTCGATGGTTAAACAGTTTAAAGGTCTTTGGCGCAAAACTATTTTTCGACTCCAAGGTTTGGCTAATTGTAAAATTGCATATTTTTTTAAAACTTTTTATTTTTAGGGCATAATTTTGAAGTTAACGCTTTCAAACTTCACTAATTAATTGCAGAAATACAGTGCTTTTACATAAAAAAAAATGTACAAAAAATACTGTTTAAATTACTTCTCGCATAAACGGTTGTTTACGAAAATCACAAAAAAATTTTAAAATCCGTAATTTTAGGCAATTTTTTCAAACTTCGTACAGATTACGGATAATATTCTTTTAATTACAGAAATAAAGTTTCGTGTGATTATCTTCATAAATAACAAAGTTATTCAATGTTAAGTTAAAATTTTGTGTATTTTTTGAAAAATCTTTTAAAAAAAAGTTTTGGGAATTTTATTTTTTAAATGACTGGAAATAAAAGAGAAAGGCTTGAAGTTATTTTTTGTTGAATATATTTTTAATAGAAATAATTTGCATAAAAACACATCAGTTTTAACCCTTTTTAAAAAAATTCTTAAAAAATAGAAAATATCATTATTTTGCAAAACAATTATATAGTATTGTGGCGAAATAAATGTTTTTTTCGATTCTATAATTATTTTTTGTCTGATATCAGCAGTAAATATTGGATGGCAATTTTAAAATGGTGGTAAACGTCGGATCACCGCTTGGCGGAAACGGAATGGAAGTTCTGTCAAGTAAACAACCCGCAGGAGTAAAACAATTAGGCGTTTTTAGGTTTTTAAATAATATCTTTTTAACTAATTGTAATATCGGAATGAAAAATAGTTTACGTCCTATTCTCAGACCTATTGAATATACACACAAAATTTCATAAGAATTGGCTAAACCGTTTCGGAGGTGTTTGGTTACAAACACTGTGACACGAGAATTTTATATATTAGACTAGCTGACCCAGCCCGGCGTTGCACGGGCATTTACCGAGGGTATAACTTAACCCCTATGTTAATTTACTTCTTTATTTCTGATACCAGCACTTCTGTGTGGGTGTGACACGTACGATGTGAGTGCATGGCCCGTGAGTGCGTATCGTGGCTTTACCGATTACCATTTTCCCTTCTCTTGACAAAATCACCACTTCCAGTATTATTTTTCGAAATTACTTTGACTTCTTTGTTTCTTTCCTCTCCGCTTACCTAGGGGTTGCACGGGCTTTTACCGAGTAAATAACTTCATCGCAATGGGAATTTCTTGTTTCCTCTAGGACGATAGTACTTATTTGTGTGTGTGTGTGTGTGTGTATGCGTGCGATGTGAGTGCTTTCTTTAACTATGTCGTCAAAACTCCCTTTTTCGAAATTTGTTCTTAAGTTGGTGTGGTAATTAGGAGATATGGATGAAAGCTCAGGTGTCGTCCTCATCACTTGACCGTGGCTTTAAATTTCGAAGTCCTTCGCCAAAAACTCTCGAGTAGGTGAACAGTGCGAATTTATAAATCACTCACCCACTTTCCAATTCTTTCGTTGCAGTTTTTTAGTCCACGGAAACGAAAATGTAGCCTTTTTAAAAATAGTTGTATGTTGAAAAGAGACAGAAAAGTAGAAATTTTTGAAATTACGATATTTCACTACTATTTTAAATCTTGAAGTAAAATTGTGAGAATTTTTTGATATGTTCGACATATTTGAATAAAGTTTCATGCAATTATCTTTTTTAAATAAGAAATCATTAAACGATTGATTTAATTATTTTGAGTTTTTATAAAAATTTGTTCAAAAAAGATTTTGGCTCTTATTTTTAAATCACTGATTTGATACAGATAAATATTTTAAATGAATCTCAGAAATGTATTGAATACATTCTTTTCTCTTAATCTGACATCAATAATGATTTAATTTTTAAAATTATATAAAGAGAAAATGAGGAAAATTGAAGCAAAAATAACTTTTTTACTCGCATTTTTTTTACTCGCCAAATTTGCTGATTTTCGCATGTTTAAAGCAGAATTTTTCGGTGTAACCCTTGAGTTAGATGTGAAGTTTCAGGTGAAACAGTTGAAAGCTATTTGGCGGGAAACCATTTTTCGACGCCAAGGATTGGCAAACTGTAAAATCATGTATTTTTTATTACTTTTTTTATTTTTAGGGCATAATTTTTAAGTTAATGCTTTCAAACTTCACAAATTAATTGCAGAAATAAAGTACCTTTAAATAAAAAAAATGTACAAAAAATACTGTTTAAATTATTACTTGCAATAACGTTATTTTACGAAAATCACAAAAAAATTTTAAAATCCTTAATTTTTAAGCAAATTTTTCAATCTCCGCACAGAAGTTTGATAACATTATTCTGCAAACGCAACAAAAGTTTCGTATGATAATCTTAATAAATAACGAAGTTATTTAATGTTAAGTTAAAAATTTCGACAATTTTTCGAAAAAACTTTATTAAAAAATTTTGGTCATTTTATTTTCTAAATCACTGGTTCTAAAAGAAAAAGGTTTGAAGTTATTTAGTGTAGAATATCGTTTTCATAACACGAAAATAAATTCCTACGCAATGATTTCGAAATAATTTTCATAAAAACGCATCAATTTTAACTACTTCTTAAAAAAATCTTAAAAAATAGAAAATATTACTATTTTGCAAAAAAAATTATACTGTATCGTGGCGAAAAAAAAAGATCTTTCCGATTCTGCAATTATTTTTTGTCTGATTTAAAAAACAAAAATCAGATGGCTGTTTAAAAAACGTCGAGAATACCGAAAAAATTCACCCTCTGTCCTTTCACGACGCTAGGCGGGAAAAATAACGCGCAGGGTTAACACAATTAAGAGTTTTAAGGTTTTTAATTAATATCTTTTTAACTAATTACAATATCGGAATGAAAAATAAATTACGTCCTATTCTCAGATCTACTGAATATACGCACAAAATTTCATAAGAATCGGCCACACCGTTTCGGAGGAGTTTGGTTACAAACACTGTGACACGAGAATTTTATATATTACTAGCTGACCCGGCCCGGCGTTTCACGGGTTTTTACCAGTGAATAACTTAATCCCCATTGGAATTTCCTGTTTCCCTCAGGACGATAGCACTTATGTGTGTGTTTGCGCGATGAGAGTGATTTCTTTAACTATGGACATTAAATCTCCCTTTTTCGGAAATTTGTTCTTGCGTTGGTGTGGTGTGGTACTTAGGAGATGTGGGTAAAAACTTAGGTGTCGTCCTCGTCACTTGACCATGGATGAAAATTCCGAGGTCCGTCGCTAAAAACCCTCGAATAGGCGAACAGTACGAATTTATAAATCACTCACTCACTTTTCAATTCTTTCGTTGCAATTTTTTAGTCCCCGGAAACGAAAATGTAGCCTTTTTAAAAATAGTTGTATGTTGAAAAGAGACAGAAAAGTAGAAATTTTTCAAATTACAAAATTTTACTACTATTTTAAATCTTGAAGTAAAATTGTGAGGATATTTTGAAATGTTCGACACACGGGAAAAAAGTTTCATGCAATTATCTTTATAAAAGAAGGAATTATTAAATGATTGTTTTAAGTATTTTGAGTGTTTTGTTAAAATTTGTTGAAAAAAGTTTTTGGCTTTTTATTTTTTAAATCACTGATTGTAAAAGTTTTAAAAAGCATTGTTATTTAAAACCAACGATTTTGATTCATTTTAGAAAAAAATCATAAAATATGCAAAATATCATTGTTTTGTAAAAAAAAAGTGTTTTTTTTAATTCTTAAAAAAAAAAGATAGTTTTCGGCATTTATTTCTTTAATCACTATTCTAAATGATCAATTAACTTTTTAAAAATCATTTTCATTTAAATTCATCTATATTTATTCATTTTAGAAGAAATCATAAAATACAAAAAAAATCTATTTAATTATTTTATACTAATATTGATTAAAAATATTCATTTAGCAATTAATTGTGACATGCCAATTTAGTGATTTTTGATATATTAATAACACGCAATTAATAATGAAATTTTTTATATTACAACATAGCTTTTTTTTAAGGAAGTTATGCTTATTTAACTGAATATTTCAAAAAAAAAATTTCGAAATGGGCAAATTTTGCGTTTTTATTATGAAATTATATGTCAAAAAAAGATTTATACATTAGACATTCTTTTAAAGTAAACTATATGTTTTATGAAAGAGAACAAAAATTTTGATACTGATAAATATTTTAAATAAGTCTCAGAAATGTATTGAATGCATTTGGTCATCTTAATCTAACATCTATAATGATTTATTTTGAAAATTATCTAAAGAAAAAATGACGAAAATTGAAGCAAAAATAAATTTTTCACTCGCCAAATTTACTGATTTCCCCCCTGTTAAGGCAGAACTTTTTAGTGTAACCCTTGAGATAAATGCGGTCGATGGTTAAACAGTTCAAAGGTCTTTGGCGCAAAACTATTCTTCGACTCCAAGGTTTGTCTAATTGTAAAATCGCGTATTTTTTATTAATTTTTTTCTTTTTAGGGCATAATTTTTAAGTTAATGCTTTCAAACTTCACTAATTAATTGCAGAAATAAAGTACTTTTACATAAAAAAAAATGTACAAAAAATACTGTTTAAATTATTTCTCGCAAAAACGGTTTTTTACGAAAATCACAAAAGAAATTTTAAAATCCGTAATTTTTAAACAATTTTTTCTATCTTCGTACAGATTACGGATAATACTCTTTTAACCACAGAAATAAAGTTTCGTGTGATTATCTTCATAAATGACAAAGTTATTCAATGTTAAGTTAAAATTTTGAGTATTTTTTGAAAAATCTTTTTAAAAAAAAGTTTTGGGAATTTTATTTTTTAAATGACTGGAAATAAAAGAGAAAGGCTTGAAGTTATTTTTTGTTGAATATATTTTTAATAGAAATAATTTGCATAAAAACACATCAGTTTTAACCCTTTTTTAAAAAATTCTTAAAAAATAGAAAATATCATTATTTTGCAAAACAATTATATCGTATTGTGGCGAAATAAATGTTTTTTTCGATTCTGTAATTATTTTTTGTCTGATTTCAGCAGTAAATATTGGATGGCAATTTTAAAATGGTGGTAAACGTCGGATCACCGCTTGGCGGAAACGGAATGGAAGTTCTGCCAAGTAAACAACCCGCAGGAGTAAAACAATTAGGCGCGTTTTCAGGTTTTTAAATTATATCTTTTTAACTAATTGTAATATCGGAATGAAAAATAGTTTACGTCCTATTCTCAGACCTATTGAATATACACACAAAATTTCACAAGAATTGGCCAAACCGTTTCGGAGGTGTTTGGTTACAAACACTGTGACACGAGAATTTTATGTATTAGACTAGCTGACCCAGCCCGGCGTTGCACGGGCATTTACCGAGGGTATAACTTAACCCCCATGTTAATATCCTTCTTTATTTCTGATACCAGCACTTCTGTGTGGGTGTGACACGTATGATGTGAGTGCATGGCCCGTGAGTGCGTATCGTGGCTTTACCGTTTACCATTTTCCCTTCTCTTGACAAAATCACCACTTCCAATATTATTTTTCGAAATTACTTTGACTTCTTTGTTTCTTGCTTCTCCGCTTACCCCGGGGCTGCACGGGTTTTTACCGAGTGAATAACTTCATCGCGATGGGAATTTTCTGTTTCCTTAGGACGATAGCACTTATGTGTGTGTGTGTATGCGCGCGATGTGAGTGATTTCTTTAACTATGCCATAAAAACTCCCTTTTTGGAAATTTGTTCTTATGTTGGTTTGGTAATTAGGAGAAATGGGTGAAAGCTCAGGTGGCGTCCTCATCACTATCTTGACCGTGGCTTAAAATTTCGAAGTCCGTCGCCAAAACTCTCGAGTAGATGAACAGTGGGAATTTATAAATCACTCACCCACTTTCCAATTCTTTCGTTGCAGTTTTTTAGTCCTCGGAAACGAAAATGTAGCCTTTTTAAAAATAGTTGTATGTTGAAAAAAGACAGAAAAGTAGAAATTTTTCAAATTACAAAATTTCACTACTATTTTAAATCTTGAAGTAAAATTGCGAGGATTTTTTGAAATGTTCGACACATGGGAATAAAGTTTCATGCAATTATCTTTTCAAGGAAGAAATCATTAAACGATTGATTTAAATATTTTGAGTGTTTTATAAAAATTTGTTCATAAAAGTTTTTGGCTTTTTATTTTTTAAATCACTGATTTGATACACATAAATATTTTAAATGAATCTCAGAAATGTATTGAATACATTCTTTCCTCTTAATCTGACATCAACAATGATTTAATTTTTGAAATTTATATAAAGAGAAAATGATGAAAATTGAATCAAAAATAACTTTTTCACTCGCATTTTTTTTCCTCGCCAAATTTGCTGATTTTTGCATGTTTAAGTCAGAACTTTTTGGTGTAACCTTTGAGTTAGATACGAAGTTTCTGTTGAAAAATTTGAAAGCTACTTGCCGCGAAACCATTTTTCGAAGCCAAGGCTTGGCAAACTGTGAAATCGTGTATTTTTTTTTTTTTAAGTTTTTATTTTTTAGAGCTTAATTTTTAAGTTATTGCTTTCAAACTTCCCACATTAATTTCGAAAACAAAGGACTTTTAAATAAAAAATGTACAAAAAATACTGTTTAGATTATTTCTTTCAATAACGTTATTTTACTAAAATCGCAAATTTTTTAAAATCCGTAATGTTTAAGCAATTTTTTCAATCTTCGCACCGAAGTGTGATAACATTATTCTACAAACGTAACAAAAGTTTCGTATGATAATTTTAATAAATAACGCAGTTATTCAATGTAAAGTCAAAAATTCCGACAATTTTTCGAAAAATCTTTAAAAAAAAGTTTTGGGCATTTTATTTTTTAAATGACTGGTTCTCTTAAAGAAAAAGGCTTGAAGTTATTTAGTGTAGAATATCGTTTTCATAACACGAAATTAAATTCATATGCAACAATTTCGAAATAATTTTCATAAAAACACTTCAATTTTAATTATTTTTAAAAAAAAATCGTAAAAAATAGAAATATTATTATTTTGCCAAAAAATAATACTGTATCGTGGCGAAAGAAATTATCTTTCCGATTCTGTAATTATTTTTTGTCTGATTTAAAGAACAAAAATCGGATGGCTGTTTAAATAACGTCGAGAATACCGAAAAATTTCACCCTTTGTTCATTCACGACGCTAGGCGGGAAAAGTAACGCGCAGGGTTAAGACAATTAAGCGTTTTAAGGTTTTTAATTAATATCTTTTTAACTAATTACAATATCGGAATGAAAAATAATTTACGTCCTATTCTCAAACCTACTGAATATACGCACAAAATTTCATTAGAATCGGCAACACCGTTTCGGAGGAGTTTGGTTACAAACCCTGTGACACGAGAATTTTATATATTAGATAAATATATATATTTGTAATTGACGTTGGCCGTTAACAGGATTTCTTTAATAATATGATCACTATTGGTGATGGTTTCTTTGGCTGGGATTGACGAGGCATTCCGGTGATTAATTGAAACTATTTATTCCACATCTTAAACACATAAAACATCACAAGGACGACACTTAACAAAGAAAACGAATGCACAATGAGCTGCAGACGGCTGTTTACGCAGACAAAATACAGAAACGAAAAAGGGAGTTGGTCTCCAGGAATCTCGGTTTTTATAGGCTTCTCAAATCACATGATCTGAGTGGGTGGATAGGTGTAGTTTAAAATACTCTCGTTAGGCGTCGGGCTATCTTATTACTAAAACGTTGGTCCTGAAGGGATGGACCGTTGGTAGTTAAAAGTTATTTTAAAGGATTATATTACTGGGAATTATTACACACACACATATATATACTCTATAACAAAAAAAAATTGACTCACCATTAAGTTGCCCGATTGTAATGAAATTTCGTATGCAAAAACATTTGTACCGAACATGCAAACGATTAAAATTTGGTGTCCAATGAGTGAATGGCAGGAGCGACAGTGCATCGGAACTGCTCACTCAGCAGGTGTCTATAAGAAGCGATTCTCAATCTGATGGTCAAAATTTCTGTTGCTTTGCTATTTAGGATGCCTTTCAACGACTGAAGAAATGCCACGCTGCAGGATTCAAGCTCATTACGAGCAAGTGTCAGAAATTGAAAAAGACAGGTTGAGCTAATCGGAGAATCGCTCGTCATATGTGTCTACGCGATGCGGCCATTAGAAGATGCTGGTAAGAATAAGGGGACAGTGGCAGATTTCAGCATCATGATGGTAGCGGTCGACCTAGGGCCACAGCAGATCGTGAGGACAAATTGACTGTAAGATCAGCTATCACAGCGTCTGATTCATCGTTATCAACCATCAGTCGTGGGACTCGCACACGAGTGCCCACCATGACCATTCTCATACGGCTGATAGAGCGAAATTTATGCTCGTACCAACCGTTACGCCACCTGCCACTCACACCTGCATTATCGTGCCAGATTACAGTGGTGCTTGGCTCGATAAGGTTGGAATCATGCTGACTGGGTTCTTATAGTATTTAGCGACGAATCCCGCTTCCAACTGTGTCCTGACGATCATCGAAGGCGTGTCTTAAAACACCTAGGGTAGCGATCCGATCCTGCTTTCACTATTACACGCCACACATGTCCTCAACCAGGAGTTATGGTCCGGGGTACCATTTCTTCTGACAGCCGAATTCCTTTGGTTGTCATTAAAGGCACACTTAGACGTACAGCATCATCGACGTACAGCACAGCGGTATGTCGATGACGTTCTATTTTGCTACCGTTTCTTAAGTGGTACCCTGACCTTATTTTTCAGCAAGATAATTTCAGACCACATACGGTACGTGTTGCTATGGGCTGTCTTACAGTTTATCAAACACTTCCTTGACCAACCAGATCGCCAGATCTCTTTTCAAACGAGCATGTCTGGGATATGATGGGAAGGCGATTGCATCTACCAGGGAATGTTCATGACCTGGCTCGACAACTGGAGCAAATTTGGCAAGAAGTACCGCAGGAGACTATAAGGGTGCATTATCACTCTATGCCACGTCATGTGGCAGCTTGCATCCAGGTTAGAAGTGGGTAAATACCTTATTGAGCTCGCTGTTTTGTAGTTATGTAACTGTGAAATAAATCATTCAATTTTTTTAAAATCATTTTCTATTCTATAGATAATCATTCTACTCACCAATTTTTGTCTCTATAGAACAAATCATTCCTGCTGCGTCCTTTTTTTTATTATAGGGTGTATATATGCATAGATCTTCTATATATAGAGATGTATATTTAGTTATGAATATATCTAAAGGGAAGAAACCTTTTTTAGGTTGAGAAATTTAAGTTGACAAACATTCTAAGGCTTTGTAAGTAAAAAAATGTCTTCTGTGTTCAGTGTATGTTTGGTGCCAGGTCATCATGTCTTAGAATCAGTGAAACTGAACCAAATGTAAATGGCAATAGTATTAAAAATTGTTGAATATATTCATTTTGTATGAGCTACCTGGGTGTGCATGCTGTTCGAATGGTAGTATTTTGAACTGTATACAATTTTGGCCGAATATTTTCTCTCTGTGCAAAGTTAGCTCAGATTTGGAGGGAGGGGGGGGGTATAAATAAGTGCTTTGTTATCCTATACTTTGCAGACTACGAAGAAAGCTTACGGAAGGCATTTTGAAACTTATCGTATACGTATTAAATGTATTAATGATCATTTCAGTTTGTGTCCCTATCAGTCAATGAGTAGACCCACCCAGCTCTATAGCAGTACACAAATTAAAAAGAAGTGATATCTTTCACTCTTCCCAATTTTCGATTATTTTTAGCAGTTTTTGTATTATCACATATTTTTTAAACGGTTGAAGCGTTTTTGGTGTAATTTTGAACGAAGGTTTTCATTCCAAGGAAAAGGAGTAATGAATAAACACACATTAATGACATAGATAATCTAAAAATTAAGACACGCGATTTAATGAGATAATTGGGCATGCTGATACACTTACATTTAACTTTTTAAATATTTATTTTCATACATAATTCTTATTTTGTGCGTTTGCTTAATGTTTTTGCCACTTTTTTTTTAAAAAAAATTTCTTTTAACTACGATACATGGTGAAATTATAATAAAATCTTCCTATGGTTGATTCATATCGACATTTAATTAGCATGCATTTGCAAAATATATTTGTAAGCAGAAAAAAGTCACAATAAAACTTATAATACATATTTTTTAAAAAATCAGATTGTTTCTTTAACTTTTTTTTGAGAATGCACTAAATTACTGTAAATACTAGTCTAAAACTCAGAACTGTGAAATTAAGAGATGAGAAATGGTGACAGAGCATTGAATTGAATGAGTTCGATTTCGGTGTAGTGAAGAGAGAGAAGCATAATGGTTGTTTGACAAGATTTAATGTTATTTGGATGTTAACAGTTTTTAAAATTATATTTCTGCATGATCCGTTCAAAGTAAAAAATTACACTATTCAGAATGAGCCTGAAACAAGGAAAGAAAGATACAAAAATGCGTATTCGAGCTTTTCCAGTGAGTATGATAGCTTTTGATGATAAAAAATTAGTTGCTCGTTTATACACATACTGCTTCAATTTTGATTCTTTGTTTATGTTCTTGTTCATAAAATTGCATATGAAATTACGTTGATATTTTAAAAAAAATATAACATTATTTTTTTTTACTTTATAATATACCTTTTATTCGGCAAATAGTTTCGTTTGTATAAAAAATTATGCTTCACCTTGGCGAATTAGTTTCGTAAACTTTATTTTGATTTAATGGATACTTAATTGGTACAATGTTGTCGTTGTGGAACTACAACAAATAATTTTCTTAAATGGCTGAAAATTTCCTGCATGTTCAAGAAAATTTGTTTCTTAAACGAGTTTGCTTATTTTACTGAATATTTGATAATACTGTATGGCAAGCAGATCTTTATATCAGCGAGTATGTTTGTAATATTAGTTTATTACTTTGCTTTATGTGAAAATGTCCTGCACATTATGAAAAATTATATTATACGTTTCTTATTTATTTGAACACACATTTGATAAATATCAAATTTATTTATCATGTGCCGAAAAGTTTCAGTTAAATAAGAGCAGTTGTTTAATAAATAAACAATTTTAAATTCATCAATTATCTTCACAAATTTTTAAATCAACATAAATATACAATTATAAGCATTTCCTGGATCAACTTCAGTAATAAAAAATTTCTCTGTAAATTCTAGTGAATTAGATCAAAATATTTTTATTTGTTACTCATATAGTTTAAAGAAAATAATTTTCTTTAAGGATTTGCTTACAGTGGATCCCTTTTTGAATGATCCAGCATTTTGGAAGATGTATTATTAATGAAAATTATTAATGAATTTATCATAAAATTTGTCATAGAAAGTGTTGAAGGATTAAAATTGTGGATCTGGTTTGTTTTATTAAAAATGTTTAAATGAAAATTATGAAAAAAAGCTAATTTTCTATAAAGAAAAGTTAATAGATTAAATAAACAGCAATAATTTTAGAAAAAATGTGAATCATTTTCAATGACTTGCCAGATGAAATAATTACACAAGTATGGTGTAATTATTTTCTTATTTAAAAATAATTTGCATATCTTTTCTTTATATTCTTTTTACATGTTTATCAGTTGAATGTAGATGTTAAAAAAGGGTTCTTTTTTTTTTGTCTTTGCTGTTATTTCTAAAACTTCTTTAAATATTAATGTAAAAATTTAATATATAAATTGAAGATTGTGAAGAAATTTTATCAATTTTGTATGTAGTTAAAACTTAAATGTAGAATTCTAAAGATGTTATTTTTATTCTGAAAAAATACCAATGTGTACATTATTTTGATGTGCATAAAACAACACAATATACATAAATCCAACATCGTAAGATGAATGTTTTTAAGTTTTATCTCTTGTATTCCTTTGTTTTAGTGTTTTTCATAGAGGTTATTTTTGGGGTAATTAGTAAAATAGTCAATGTTGTTGTTTTTTAAAATCCTCTTATGAAAAGAAATGCTCTTATTTTTAGTTGTATCAGTGTACTAGTTTAAAAATTTAGGAAAAACATGTAAAACATTGACTTTATTAAAAAATGAAACATTTTGAAATTAGTGATTAACACATAAAAAAAAAGGCATTTAACTTACTAATTGATATCCTTAAGACTGGTGGTTATTCCATGAATGGGTTAAATTATTTTTGCTTGTAATAAAACCATTAATATGTGCAATTATTTTTTAGATATTTATTTTGACATTAACTTCTGTTATTTTCTCATATTTTTTAATATTGTTGTGGAATTATCCTGTTCATACATTATAGAATTGACTTTTGCAATGTGTATTCAATTTAGAGCTTACAATTATAAAAAAGCTTTCATTACTTATGTATTATTGCAAAAACATTGGCAACATTTTATGAAATGAAACACAATGTTGCCAATTCAGCTCATACAACATATGAGAAATCAGGATTGTTAACTTGGCGAGTTATCTTGCACATTGGTATTGTTGAGATAGGATGCAAGTACCAGCTTTCTGATAAATGCTTGATTTTGACCCAAACGTAATTTTATACCAATAATTAGAACATAATTTAAATTTGTTCATTTTGTTTAAATTTTGCTTTTGTCACACATTTTGAAATTTACACAAAATACAGAAAAATTTTAAAAGTATTCATTTGTTTTATAAATCAAAATTTCTTTATTCCCTTTTTAAAAATTGATCCAAGTTTTATTTCTTTTTTTTAAGATTTTACATTTAAATGTTGAGCATTTAGGCTTCCATAAAGGATATATACTTTTGTTGATTTAGAAAGTTAAGGAGTTTCCCTTTTATTTTATCTGGAAGAAACAAAATTATTTGTTTGAATTGAAATTAGTAAAGCCAGTACTTACTTATTAGTGTTACTGCAGCAAAATGTGCTATGTGAATCGTGCCATGATATCAAAACAAAGATTCTTGGATGCTTTATTTGGAGAAAAATGATTCTTGTGGCACAATTTTGACTGTGCTAATGCTAATATGTAGGTACTGTAAAGTCTTTAATAATTACTTGTTCTATATTTTTTAAGATCTATATTTTTTTCCAATTACAATTTTAAATAATGGAAGAAATTTAATACTTTGAACTTCCTCAAATTTTTTATGAAGAATTTTTAATGTCAATGACAATTAGATAACTAAGGTGAAATTTTTACTTAAAGTATACAAATTCTAAAATTCAATGAATGGTTTGTTTTTTGCAGGATTTCAGTTTTTGTTGTGCTTTTTAAGGAATTATTTCACAAAATTTGTTTGTGTTGTACTGTTTTGATTATTTATTGTACATATAAAAATGAGATGAAGTGTTTTAAGAGTAAAAATTAAGTTCAAGTAATTTAGTAAATTTAAATTAATCATTCTAAGTACTGACTCATTTTTACTTATATTTTTTTAATTTAGATTATTTTTTTAAATTTTAAAATCCATTTTATATGTGAAAAAAGAAATTTGTTTTCATTTTAATCTGAAGTACCTTTCAGGATAATCGTAAGCATAGGAATGTAGTTAATGCACATTCCTGTAATACTGTTATTTATCTATTTCTGTAATTATTAATATTATATTTTTGTATTCTACTGAATTGTTAAAAAAAAAATGCTGTAATCTGTTTTTACCCTTGTTCTCATTCCCTTGATCAAGATCAATTGCAGTAAGTCTTTGTTAGTCTAAATTCTTTTTACAAGACAAATGGCTCATTTGATGTTTATTCACATTTCCTTCCCATCTGCATTTACTATGTCTCAGTTATGGGCTATTACTCATTAGTGAAGAAATGCTGCTTTCATTACTTATGAAATGAAACTTAATGCTTGGTGTATTCCATTTCAGATGAGTATGGATGAGAAATATGTGCAGAATATTTGGTCTCTACTGAAGAATGCCATTCAGGAGATCCAGAAGAAGAACAACAGTGGTCTCAGTTTCGAAGAACTCTACCGAAATGCATATACTATGGTATTGCACAAGCATGGAGAGAGGTTATACACAGGACTTACAGAAGTAGTCACCGATCACCTGGTTTTGAAGGTTCGTTCTTTTTTCTTCTGCAAAGTATTGTATGATTTATTTAAAGCAATGTATAAACGATTATGTGCATTCAACTACCATAGTAAAATTTATTTCTTAATCTAGAATAAAATGAAACTTAAAAGAAGGAATGTAAAAATGTACTTAGAAGGAATTGTATAAAATTTGAATGTTGCAGATATAATGTATAGTAATGCTTGTAACATAATAAAATGGATTTGATGTATATTATGTACAACAAATTGATTGGAAGCATTTTTACTCTTTAAAAAGTAACTATTACTACCATATTCTTAGATTGACTATATTTAAGAAGCAGCTTTCAGTTCATGCTATAAAATTTGAAAGTTTGACAATGCTATAGAACAGAAATATAAATACAAATAAATTTTTGCTTTATGGAAACTTAAGTGACTAAGGCTATTATGAAATTCTTCATAAATATGTTGAAATATATATGTCCTGTAAAAATACAATATAATAACACAACCAACCCATTTGTTTTTAGTAATGAATTTAGAACCAGAAGTTTGATTTTTTTTTTTTTTTTGCACTAAATAAATTAAAAAATAAGAATTCTACATATTGCTAACATCTAACAGAGCTTTTTATGGGAGATTCATAAAGTAACTCAGTTTGAGTAAAATTTTGAATGTTAAGATTTTCATCAATTTGTCTATCATAGCAATTTTTTTCTAGAATGAGAAGAGAAATATTTTTTTTTTTTTTTTTTGAAATCATCTTTAAAAAAAAGCTTTCTTGTAAAGTATATAGTCTTTTAACCATTAAATATGTCAAACTATGTGTAAAACCTTCTTGCACTGCTACGAGTTAATTAATAATTTTTAAAAACAAATTTAAACACATACTCATCTTTCTTTTTGGAGGATTTTCTTCTTCTTAAGCAAATACTCTTATCTTTTTATTTGTTGACATTATTTTCTAGTTTTTCTTTATTTTTATTTAAGCATTAGTTTGCTGTTCAATGATCTTCCTCTATTATTTCATAGTGCTTTTGATAATTAAATTTCTTCCCTTATTCTTCTTTCAATGCATAAAGATATTTTCAGGTAATATATAAAATAACCAAGACTAGAGAGTGACTTTTCAAATGTATGACTATCAAATTCTTAAAATACTACAAAATTATTTATAGCTTATCAATTAGGAATCATGTTATCTAGGAATGTTTAAACAATATCTCTGAAGCCAATTATTTTATCTAATATTTCCTTTTAGGTTCGAGTTGACGTTTTGAGTGCCCTCAGAAATAATTTCCTACAGACACTGAACCAAGCTTGGAATGACCATCAGACCAGTATGGTGATGATTCGAGATATTCTTATGTACATGGTAATTACTTTTTAAAAGAGATTCCATAATCAGAAAATAGTCTTGCCATTGATGAAAATTATTTTGTATTAATAGTATAAATAATTAAAGTATCTGATAAATAATTAAAGTTAATTATTTATCAGATATGTATATGTATCTCAAATGTTTTGGATCAATGACTCGTGAAATGAATTCCAGTTTAATAATTTCTATACTTCTAGTGTAGAAGCCCAATGGCTGAGTGGTTGCGTATCGTGCTTCCATGCCACAGGCCCGGAGTTCAAACCCCAGGCTGAACAAGGTCGATTCTGCATTCAGTAGGTTGATAAAGGAGTACCAAGCTTGCTTGGGAGCTTAACACTAGGGTTTTCATGTCAGACTGACCTGCTGACCGGAACATCTGCTCATGCACCTCAGTGCCCCAGATTAGGAAAACCGAGATGGGCACAGTAGGCCTTGGCTTTCTATGGACTTTTATGCCGTTTTTAGTTTAGTATACTTCTATTGTAGTTACAATTACATTCATATCTTTGGCAAATTACAATTTGGGAAGTCATTCTTTTTGCCCAAGCTAGTTTGAAACTAGTCAAAATAAAATGAAACAAAAGAAAATGTGAAGAGAAACATCATGCTTATTTGATTAATTAGTAAGTGCCGTTTAACTTCTTGCTAAAAAGGAGAATATAACACAGGCTGCGATTACAGAAGGAGAGATGGATTTTTTATAAAATGTGTGAAATAAGTAACTAAAAGAGGTGATGCATATATTGTTATTTAACACTAATCAGTGTAGTGCGAAAAAAATGCATTTGATTGTTTGAAATTATTTCAAAAGTTTACATGGGGATGCACAGTTAATTTTGTATTATTGTTGCATTTAGTAGAATGATTTTTATAGATAGAGATCATTTTAAACAGTCCTTTTGAAGTGTATTTAAATTTTGGTTTCCTGTGAGATTTGGAACAAATTTCCAATGGATGTAATTTAGAGATGTATAAATGTATATCAGAGTTATAAGAAATTTTGTTATGTGGTTTATGTTAAGAATGCTTTAAACTGCTATCATTTAAAGATGTTTTCCATATATTATTGAGATAATTAATCGCAGTTACTTTTATAAAAAAATGCATTCTTTAAAGTTGTAAAATGTTTTCTCTCTACAGGATCGTGTTTATGTGCAGCAGAATTCTGTAAACAATGTGTATAACTTGGGACTTATCATCTTTAGAGATCAGGTGGTGCGGTATGGATGTATCAGAGATCATCTACGGGAGACCCTACTTGATATGGTTATGCGAGAAAGAAGGGGAGAAATGGTTGACAGGTGAGATTTTCTTTTTTTGTTTTGTTGTGGAAGCTGTATTTGGGTGCACTTCACATTACAAAATATAACACCTAAACACTTGTCAATGCAATTGTTCCAGTTGCCAAAGAAATAAAGCACTTTTAAATCATATCCTCAGCAAATTATTTACTTATCAAAAGAAAATGAAAAAAGTTTTGAAAACTCTCAAAACCCCCAAATCTACACAGAAGGGGCTTTGAGCCTGTGGTTGTAGCAATCCCAAAAACTTTTTCTAGTCAAAAGAAATATGGTATCCGAATAAAAGGAAGAGATCCTCAACAAATAATAGAAGACACTAACATCTCTTAACTCCCTTCCAGTACTGACATTTCAGATGGTAATGAAGAGATGGTACATCTCATTCATGTGGAAACTAAGTTTGTTCCTACAGATGCCTAATCCTTTTCCTTGGTGTTATGTGGTTCTTTTTTTATCCTAGAATTCATGTTGTGTTTGTAATAAGGTTGCTGATACCAAGACATTGATTTTGAACTATTTCCCTGCCTGCATTTCCTTTCAAGAAAACGCACTTGAATTTTGCAGACATGGTAAAAATTTGCTGGTATAGTGTTGTACATAAGGGCAATGATATGGGAGGTTGTGTATCAGGAGCTGTATGTCTCTTGGTATCCCATGAGTACTCATCTAATGTTTTTTAATTCCTACTATTTAGCTCGCTCTTTCTATATCTTGTTCAAATTTTTAGTCATTAATAAAATACATTTTAAAAGCACTCAATTGAGCTGAAATTTTATATACAATTCTTTTGGATTACAATACAGTAATTTAATTATAATTAATAAAAATTAATTGGTTAAAACTAATTATTCAAAGAATTACATATACAGCCACGTTGGCATCATTTTTGGCGACCATTTTAGTAATTGTGTCAAAATTTTAAAAAATTTTTCTCACATTTTAAAGCGTTCATTTAAGTTGAAATTTTCTATACATGATTGCTTTGGGTGATAATACAATAATCTAATTCATTAACTTAATTAATTAATTTTTGCTTTATAGGGGAGAAAAAAATTAAATTTGTTCCTTTTCCAAAATCTTTTCCCCTGTTAATGGTTTAACATCTTAAAAGATAATTAGGGAGGGTTGCGATAACACAAAGGACACTGACAGGAAATTTTATGGCTCACAGGGAACCCTGTGTTCTAACTATAGAGCAATCGTAAAAAACTGGGGAGGAATTTCCTTAGACTCCAGTTAGTGTTTGTTTGTTAGCTTGATTTGAGATTTTATTTGGTTTGAATTAAATAAATTATTTGATGTAATCTTTGCAATACAACCATTTTTTAGAAAAAATTTGCATCCACTATCATATAACAAAACTAGCTTTTACCCGCGGCTCCGCTCGCGTTGATGTCTTTAAATAACTGTCAAAGTCGTAATCATTAGCATTAAAAAGTAATATATTCGTAATATGGTAATTTTTTTATCGCTTGACTGGAACCAATAAAATTTAAAATTCTAAAGTTGAGCTTAGTTTAAAAAAACTGAAAATGTAATTTATTATAATAATTAACAACAAAAATTCAATAACTTAAGGTATTAGTATTTTTAAAAATCGAAAGTATTCTATGTTTAATATATAATTTCTCTTTAAAAGAGCTCAAAACAGAACTGTATGCCATATTATATGTCCTTCCGTCAGTTGCAAATATGTGAAGATTTGGGCATTGGACACACCGATCAGGCTAAATATAGTTGGCCATGGGAAAAACATTGCTTTTCCAAATGCACCCCAGCTACCTGAAATGTTAGCTTTGTTAATAGCAACATTCAAACTGGAGATATTGAAATCGTTTGAGTTGAAACGGTAGGTCAGTGGAGATACTTGGAATTTGAGGTATGATAACACTATCCCTTTTCATGACATGTTAAAATATTGGCACCAAGTATATTCTGCATCAATTTTGTGATCCAAAGCCTCGTTCCTTTACATAGTCAAGGAGCATCGAGATTTTGCATAACTGGTACATTTAGTTTTAATTGAAGTTTATGTGAGGGTACACCCGAAAGCTCAAGTGAATTTAAGAACTCCGTGGGATATGAAGTACTTTGTTCTTTATCCATGATTGTATTCATTGATAAATTTTTCTTCATTTTCCCCCTTCCCCTGCACGTTATTTAAATTTTCAATGTTGATTTTATGGACAATGTCATTGTTAGGCGCCAATATTGATCTTGCGCGCAATTACTGATCCCAATTTAAATTTTGTTGCAAGCTCGGGTAAATTTGAGCAATAAGATTTACATCATTTTCTTCTACATTACAAAATTCTTTGGGAGTAAAATATAACCTCCAGCATTTGGGTCCAAACATCCATAACAGATTTTCAATTGCGTCTCTGCATAATGTTCCAAATCTACGTCATTATGAAGATGCACTCTCATATTTGTTTTCAGACTTAATTTTTCAAATTTTGCCCATAAGCTTGATGATTTAATAGAGACTGATTTCATCTGCGACAGGATTACAGGGGGAGTTTTTGAAAATTCACCAGCCAATATATAATAAAGTACCATTCCTCCTATAATATCTGTACTATCTCGTAGATCCTGAAGAGTCCGATTTAACGCTTCTATAGCTTTCTTGTGAGACATTGTGCTTTCATCCCACACTAAAAGCTTGCATTATGGAAGCATCCTGCTTGAGAGCTATTTTTTCTGAAACTTCAGATGAGGGAATCTTCAAATGCAAGGTTAAGCGCTAATTTTAAAACGGAATGTGCAATACGACCGTTGGTCAGTAAAGTTGCGGCTATATCCGAAGAAGCCATAGCAAAAGCTATCTTCTGGGTTTTTCTGATGGTCATTAATAATAAGTTAAGCAAAAACGTTTTTCCGTTTCATCTAGGGGCGTCGAGAAAAAAGAGTGCACCACTGCTGGATTCTATTTTGCGTAACACTTGTTGGAAAACGTGACTTTGTTCTGGAGTTAATTGAGGGATAAATTCTGTTACTTGATGTTGCAATGCTATAAAATCATAGTTTAATTCTCAAGCAATTTCATTATCGAAGCCATTTACGTCGACACGTCTAGGAATAATCATTCCAAAATCATGTAGCTTCTTTCCAACCATTTTGAAAACCTTTATTGCGTTTCGTTGTAGATGTGTTGATTGAAAGGCATATTTGCTTGTATTTGCTGCAAAATATCTTTCGCCATGTAGTCTTTGTACTTTTTCCAAAAGGTTTGAGGATTAGAAAGACAGAAGATGAAATAAGTATTGCGTAAAGCTCCCTAATTTTATTCTGCGAGTGACATTGTATGGCTTCCTCCATAGTAATATCTAGTATATATCTTCAAAGTAATACTTGCATGTAAAATATCTAGGTTCAGTATAAGTGAAAAAATTTGTGCAAAATATGAATATTGTATAATTAGATTTTAAAAAAATTCAAAGTGATAAACATTCGAAAAATCAACACCTTTTATTAAACTGTCAATTAATATTAACATAAAATTTTCAATATCATGCGCGCAATTCGCTAAAACTTTATTGCGTTTCCCTCTTTAAAATGTGGTAGAAAATTTGCATTAAAATATCTGGGATTGTCGGAATAGAGAACTTCTTAGCCAACTTGGCGATATTTCTCAAAGTTTGAGTTTGACATTTAACAAACGTAACGTAATAAACGTTATATGTTTAATAAAAAACCATTTAAAGATTGTTTTTTGTAAAGATGCTAAATTACACTATGTTTCAATTCACTGTGTTATAAATGTGAGAAATTTCCATTATTAAAATTCCCATTATTGACCAAATGCATAATTTTGCACCAACTTGGTGGGGAGTAAGCTAAGTCCCACGGTTTTACCCGCATAGTTTCCGTAGGAATATGGAGATAAAATGTACCTTATGTTACTCGCTGATAATGTAGCTTTCCATTAGTGAAAGAATTTTTAAAATCGCACCAGCTGTTTCCGAGATTAGCCGGAACAAACAGACAGGCAGACAAAAAATTTGAAAATTGATTTTTTGTTATAAGTATCGTATATACCTTTAAATGCATTTAGTAAAAAGCAGCTAATTTGAAATTACAAACAGACACTTCAATTTTATTTATTTATATAGATGAAATCCTTTCTTACCTTTAACTAAAAAACAATTTCCATTTTTATGCATTACTAATACTTTTATAAATATATTTTTTCAAAATTTAATGTTAATATTTCTTTATTTTTACTGCAAAATTACAATTTAAAAATTCTCGGAACACCTATCGCTGGAATAAGTTGCTTGGCTATTGATTCTGGTTGCCAAAAGCACCTATCGTAATTGTAATTATTTAATAAAAAAGTAACTAAAATAAAATTTTTCTTTATTGATCTAAGTAGGAAATCTTAATTTTTTTTTTATATTACTTAATCTTCTGAATACTGACTTGCAAGCCATTGCCATTCAAGTACATGTAAAGTAGCTGATAACAGTATGCTGTGTATATCTTTCTTTTAATAAGATTTGAAATCAGCAGAGTCTTGATATTTTAGTTGATCCCTGGATTGAGGTAAGAAAACTTCCGAGATAGAAGTGCTAAGAAGTAAGTGAAGCAAAGTAAGGTATCAAAGAGTCATGTAGTATATGCATATGTTTGTTCAGGAGGATGAAGGGTGGTCCAGTAGTGGTTGCAATCAAGACAGTCTTGTAGCAATTAATATTTTTGTAATATTTAAAGTTTTACGTAAAGCAACATTTTCCATTCCTTCAAAAACTAACGACTATCAAAGAAATTTTTATTTCTGTAGTTCAGTGTAAGACAACCATTGGCAAAATATCATAACTTTGAGAATTAAACTTTCAAGTTTTGTGAAAGAATTTCCATACCTATAATACCTTAAGTGCTTTATTCTAAAATTTAATATTAACACAAATAATTGAAATTGATGTTGTTTATTTTTTGCATGTATAAATCATTTAAATGTTCTTTTTATTAACTGTTAAGCATATTATAGATACAAATGTGTTTTTGTTGCTTCTGTTGAGGATTTAAATATCTATGACTGGTCTTGAACTCATGAATGCAAATAAGTAAACATTGCTGGAAATTCCATGGGCGCCTTTTTACCAATAAATTGAACTTTTCCTGGTTCTAACCAAATCTAATATTTTTGCTGATTCTTGATCAAATTTATTAAAGGAAAACAAATTAATATAGAAGTAATTTTCTAAAACTAGTTAATGTATATGTAAATACAGGTTATTTTTTCAAGAGATATTATTAAAGTAAGACAGAAAGGAAAGCAATAACTTTTTAGTAGGCATAACTATTTTTTTAAGTAATACATAGAAACGGAAATCTCGGGAGCTGCTACCATTCATGCAGAGAACCACATGTGTCTCGTAAGCGACAGTTTCTCAGCGTCTGCTCTAGATCATTCATTCTTCATAGTGATTGTAATATTCACAGTTACATGTAGGGCAGTCCCAAGTAGCAATTCCTGTAACTGACAAATAAGGCTGCTTTATAATCACTGGCTCCATTTACTTAATAATGATAAAGAAATATATCTATATGAACCCACTCACTTTTTTGTGTGCATTGAATCTTACTAGATATAGTCATTTCTTTTTCTCAGCACTGTTAGTGTAGGAAGTGATCTGTGCAATATTGGCAACTTCTTTCTGTTTGGTGTATCCAGTTGTTTCAGTCTTTGATCCAACAGAAAAAAAACACCACAATATATTTGATGTTGTAGATTGGTCCCTTTGCACCTTCCATGCAATTATTTCCCATAATGTAGCTGAGGGTAATATTGATGCAGCAGTTGCTAGAATTGTTGAAATTATTTTGAATACTGCTGACATTTTGATTCCAAAGTTTTAAGTTGAAATCTATAAGTAAGTAAAGTTTAGTTACATAAAATCTTAAATGTAAACTATTTACATCTAAATAAATCTTTCAGGGGCTGTTGCATCTATCCGATGCCTTTATGGCTGTTAATTAAAGTAAAAAAAAAATCACTCAACTCTTACTAAAAGAATATAACAGTAAATTTATTGTAAAACAAGATATATATAAAAGCAATAAAACATGTCATTGCCACGAAGACAACACTAGACTGCTGCACAATTATGACAGACATCCAGTTCAGTTCACTATTTCCTAACTCTAAGCATTCTTGCCATTTACATAAGTAGTGATTACCTTGGTGTAAATATTGCCTGCTAGGAATCAATGATACAATAGACAGTATGAATTTTTTTTGAAAGTACAGCCAATTGTATTACGTTCAGAAACATGGAAAGTACCTAAACAAAGTCAACAAGAATCCTTAGTGAAATTCGTTTTGGGAATTAAATTTTCATCCAGCAAATACTTATAATGCAAAATTAAAAATTATGGGCTCCCATCTCAAGCCAATAGTGTACTGACAGACACAGTTGATATTGCTTATGCTATAGGTGCCTACTTCCATGTGTGTCATGAGCTGATTCTTAAGCAAAAAATCCTGACTATTAAGGAACTCAAAGCGAGACATATTATTAGACTTCAGATATAATTTGCAATTGTCTTATAACTGACCTTTCACTGAGAAAGAGCTGGTGCTTTATCGAAACAAGACTAAAATAATATCCTTGATAATATTGCCTACATCCTCAAGCACCTACCTCACCAACTCACTTCAAAATCTTCTTTACAACAGAATATGCTCCTCAGGGGGCTCACCTTCTTTAGGTGAGTACGGGTGTCACAATCCCGAGGTGCCCTAGTGATCTTTTCCTTTTCCCACAGGGTTTACTGTCTTTGGTAAACATGGGCTTCACGAACCCGAGTGATCCTTCTCTATTTTCGACCCTCTTTCTTGTCATTCAATTCATTCTTTCTTTCTCTTCCTATCTAGACCACAGATATTAAAACAAATGTTTGGCGCAGTATAGCCGAAATCGGCTCTTGCGCCAATAAACCCCAAAATCACTCAATCACTCACTACAACAGAATATGGCTGGAACATGTTATCACACCACAACCTCCAAGCTATAGCATATATTCAGGACTGTAGTGTTATTTAATATCAAACAAAATGCTCTGTGCTGAAAATATTTTGACGTGGATGGACATATTTTTATTCCTTTTTACAGATTGGCAATTAAAAATGCTTGTCAAATGCTGATGGTTCTGGGAATTGATTCTCGTTCTGTGTATGAAGAGGACTTTGAGCAACCATTCTTAGCACAGTCTGCTGACTTCTACAGGGTATGCATTCTGTTTTATGAAATAGTTTGAAATATTGTCTGGCGATTAACATTTTTGAATATGTCTTATTATTTTCTTTAAATATAAAAGTTCAAATTTTGTGAACTTTTTAAGTTGCTTAATTTTCTTACAAAAATATTTTATTTGCATCTTTGAAAATGTAAATGGTTTGAATGTTAATTTCTATGCTTCTAAATAATTTCTTTATTATTTAAAATGCATTAAAATTCTGAAGTGTATAAATGAATAACTTATGTAAATTTACTTATTTTTTAAATAGCAAAATTTTGTCATTTAGTATTCCTTTTTAGCATATGTAGATTTAAAATTGCATGCAGCAGTATTAGTTCAATTAAAAATGAATCTTTCATTTTTGAGTAATATTTTGCTCTTCCCTCCCAGATGGAGAGTCAGAAGTTCCTAGAGGAAAACAGTGCATCTGTATATATCAACAAGGTTGAGCAGCGCATTAATGAAGAGGCAGAACGTGCCAAGCATTATTTAGACGAGTCTACTGAGAAGCTTATTGTAAAGGTTGTAGAGGAAGAACTCATCAGCAAACACATGAAGACTATTGTAGAAGTGAGTCTAGCTAATTTTTAAAATTGCTTATGCAATTAATCTTTCCTTTTTTAATGAAGTTCTAGTAAAATAACTTCTAAGTGCATTTAACGTTTTATTCATTTTATGTTTCTTCTTATTTGGTCAGTGGAATTTATTCTAATATTTAAAAGAAACAATTTTTCATTTTGTATCATTTGTTGAATGGCGGAAAACTCTTTACAGCGAAGTTTGCACGAATTTAAGGACAGTTAGGTGTTCCCTATCTTTATTCATGGATATGTATAAAATTATGTATCAAATGGCTATAAAAATTTTAACAGCATTCTTACATCAATTTGATCCATAATTTCTTGCCATTTAAATGTTATAACATTCTGGGGATTATAATAAATGGAAGCTTGTGATAAATATATTGATCTGCGCTTTATAGGATATTGGATATTTTTATTTGCTAATAGTTGACATAATTTGGTATCTGAAAAGTGTCTTAGTACCATAATACTGTAATTTTTATGTTATCTGAAATTCAGATAATGTGATGTACCGTTGAAAAATAATATTTTTTCCTTTTAAACTTATCTTCTAATGAGAGATTATAAATATATGGAATTAGGTTTTGTAATTGAAGTAGCTTAGATCAGTTATATACCCTATGTATACAAGGGCACTATACCTTGTGTATTTTCCTGTTTATTAATGTTTTTATGTATCTTTTTGAAAAATGCATGTACAATTTCAAGATGACTGTAATTTTCAATTAATTATTCTAAAATAGTAATTTATAGTACTAAATATCTGTTCTTATTTTTGTTAGCTCTATTGTTACTGTTATCTAACAAATTCTTCATCTATCACATCACAATATAGTGTATCAACTATTCCAACTCTGTAACATTTGCTTCCACATTGAATGTAACCCTAGATCTATCAATGCAATTTTCATGTAAGCATTCAAATGCAGCCTTATCTGTATCATTAGCCCTACAGTCTAAGATACCTAAATTTAATGTTAATGATCTGTATAAAGCCTAAGATTGGATAACAATAACATTATTGTTCTCCATCCAATCAAAATTCTTTGAAATTATAAAAAGGAAAATCCAATGTACTTACTGTGAAATAGTGGTCACGAGTTTGAGTCCTGGTACCACTGAAGACTTGCTGTGTAGAGGGCTAATGCACATTAAATATGTCAAGGCTCAAAGTCCTTACATTTGTATGGTGTAGAAGTTTGAAGAGTCAAGTCCCAGCTCAGGTGTTGTTCTTATCACTTGACTTAAAATCAAAATGTTGATCATTAATAGGCCTCGTTTTGCTTTAGAGTGGGGCATTAATAAAACAAATCAAGTCAGGTGTAAGATATTTTTGTCTTTTAACATTTATCAACAATTGGAAATGGAGGGAATTTATGGAATAACATTTTATATTCACCATTGTTTACAAAGTGGGGGCTTATTATTTTTTTTGAATAATTTTTTTTTTATAATTATAGATTGCAACGTTTTACTTATGAAATGATCTCATATTGGGGTCAGTGTGATTCTGAGGAATTTTATTTCAAGTGTTAAATTTTCTTTTATTATCTGTTTTAACATAAACATTATTAGGCATCAGTGACCTTTTTTTAAAAAAATTTTGCATACTTTTTGAAAGATCTTAATTTGTTTCTTTTTACCTTGTGTTAAGCACAATATGTCTTTTGATTATCCAGTGTCATAAATTGATCTATCAGCCTCTGAAATAATTTTTATAGTTTTTTCTCTAAATTATAATGTTGCTCTCAGCTTTTTGCTTATGTGATTTATATGTACTTTTGATTTTGATTTCTAAACTACTAATTTTCGGTATGGTAAATTATTAATGAGTTTTTGCTTTACCATCTGACAAACAAAATTGTGCATAAATAATCAACATTTTCAGATCATTTCAATAATTCAAGAACTGAAGTTTTTTCCATGGTGCTTGATGGACGTAAATTGGCTTATGGATCATTTAGTGCTTTGTTTTAAGTTGAAGTGTAAAGTTCTCCCCCCCCCCCAGAATGATAAAAATTTATCTACATTACTGAAATTTGAAAGAAAATCAATGTATTTTTTTGTGTATTAGAGACTATCTTCCCATGAAATGCTGAATTTGGAAACAGGCTGCAAGTATCAAAATATGAGAAATGGTGCAAGGAATTAATTTTGTCCATTTTAAATTCCAAAATTACAATTAAATTTGTAGTTACTAAGAAGCGAAAATGAGAAATTGACGTTCCCCCGTAACACCATCTATCACACAGAAACTGTAAAGGATAGCAGAGGAAAGATTTCCTGATGTTTTGTTTACTTTTAAAACTGCCATCATTTCCTCCAGGCTAAAGTTAAAAAAAAAAGATTCCAGAAGTGAGAATAGGCCATTCTCTTATTTTGCTGGAGCATCTTAACGGTTTTTTTTTTCTTGTTCTCACTATTTATACAATGAGTTTTTCGTGATGCTGCAATAAATTTATTTATACATTAGTTGTAGTTAGTAAAAATGGGTAGTAAAATGTTGAATTTAACTATACAGGAGCACCATGAATGATTTTGCTTCAATGGTCTCTCTCTATCCAGTTTTTTCTCAAAAAACCTGCTTACAGCATAGATTGTGGCATTATAGATTTCTCCAGTAATTTCCAGAAGCATCCTTATGTTCGCCAAAAATGATGCCAACCTGGTTGTATTGCCAAGTTTTCATTGAAACACCATTATAATGTAAGAGACGTGGTTTTTTGAGAATATTACAATTTTTATAAAATAAATACAACAGAAAGCAATATTAACATATGGTGGAGATTTTTGACAAATTTTACCAGTTTTGAAAAAAGATGGGGAAAAACAAATATTGGATACATGCTTGAAAAACTATGAGCTATGGCCACAGTTTGTGCAAATCAAATTGAAATAGAGAATGTTGGAGTAGTAGAGCAATATTGGCTGCTCAAAATGACAATGTGCAAAAAATTAATAGTTCTATTCTAACAAGATTTCCAGGTGATATTATAACATTTAATTCTATTGATGAAGCTGCAGCAACAAGGGCAATCTTTAAGAGAATGTTATGCTACAGCCTGAATATCTGTTATCACCAACTTCATCAGGAATGCCACCCGCTAAACTGAATTAGAAATTGGGCTGTATTGTCATGCTATTTTGAAATGTATCTATTATTGTGTATTGGCACAGGATTGGTAGTGAAAAATATTCAAAGAAATATATTGCAGCATGAAATTTCATCAGGAGATAAGAAAGACAAAATTGTATATATACTAATTGAACTTTTTTTGAGGCTTATAATTTATGATTTCTTTCTTCCATTTTTTAAGTTATCATAGTTTGTGATCAGCGTGTGAAAGTTAGAGTGAGTGAGTGAATATTAACATCACACTGTTCAGCTACATGATTGTTTTTGGTGACGGTTTGCGTGAAAGTTAGAAGCTCTTACTTAAAAATATCACCCATAAACAATTTTAGAAATTTTGTTACTGCAAAATATTTTAGTTTAATGACCATCTCTGCCAGGGAATAATGCCCTTCAGACATATTGGGATAGCTTTTCAACAGAGATATGGCATCATAAAAAGGTTTGCCATCTGGATTGAAAATATTGAAAATAAACTCACAGAAAAATAATGAGTGTGAGGAATCCTAAAATTTCTTATTTATTTAAGAAAAATTGCGGGGTATGTATCATGTGATCCCATTTGTCTGTCAGAGAATGGCACATTATTCAAGATAATTCAGGCAACATCTGGCCATATATCTGGTTATTTATAAAACCTAAAATAACAGCATCTGCATGGATTGCAGATGTACTTTTGGTAACTATGTAGAGCACATTCTAACAAAAACCTTAAATAATGCAACAATAAATATAAAATATTGTAGTTATATTTAAAAAAAATATATACTATTAAACTGAAGCAATTAAAATGATTTTTTCCATTTATAGAGTATAGTATCTCCTTAAAGAAGATCTTAAAACTAATGAAAGTTTTCTATCATTAATAATTGAGCTATAATTAATTGTTAAATTTTAGAAAATCTCCTTTAAGGCTATCTCAAATATTGTCATTTTCTGATGAAGAGAAGGGCCCAACATTCCTTCCTAAATAAACGAGAACTTCAAATCTCCTTATAATTCTTTATTTTTCTGGGACTATATTTTCAATCTGAGAGATAATGTCTAAAATTATGATTAAATTTTATCATTGAATAACTATCCTTACTATTCTAAGATTTGCATCATACTCTGGTAGAGATGATCCTGTGATGGTCTCTAAATTAAATATTTTGTGGCTGCATGAAGTTTAAAATTTTTATCAGTGATATTTGCATTTTATAATTCAATATCACTAAGTGATTAAATAGCATTTATTCATGAATTGCTGAATTCTACTTGAACCATTTAATTTTCTCCTTGTATAAAAAAAAAAATGTGTTACATATTTTGGTACCATATTTCTAAAAGTAAAAATAAATTTAGGGCTCAAAACAAAAAATTGCACAAATCTTCAAAATTTTAGAAATCTTGTATAATAAATAATAATAAAGGAGAAAAGCGATTGACTGGCTAATCACGATATCTCCGGAACTATTCAACTTACAGACATTAAATTTGGTAGACATGTTCCTTTCATAGAGTAGAGATCAGCTAAGAAAGGATTTTTTGCGAAATTCGAACCGCAAGGGGCGTTACGGGGGTTAAGGGGCATTATAAATAATTTCCATTTTTAAACTACTCGGCGTACAATCTTGAAATTGGGTAAGCAGATTGGGTAAGCTACAATATGAGTTTAGTGAAAATCGACCTCCAAGTGGCGTTAGGGAGGGGGGGGGGCTTAGGGGTGTTATAGATAATTATTTCCATTTTTAAACTACTAGATGCACAGTCTTTATGTTTAATAAATAGATTCCTTTCATACATCAGCTACAAGATGGATTTTGGGAAAATAGCCCCGTAAGTGGCGTTGTGGGTGATTAAAGGGCATAATAGATAAATATTTTCATTTTTAAACTACTTGACCTACCTGCTTGAAAATTGGTAGGTATGTTTCTTTCCTGTAGTAAATATCCGCTACAAAATGGGTTTTGGAGAAATTGACCCCAAGGGGTGTTGCGGGGGAGGGGGTAAGGGGAGATACAAATAATTATTCCGATTTTTAAACTATTTGACGCACAGTCTTGAAATTTGGTTAGCAGATTCATCTCATAGGATAGAGATATGCTACAAAATGTGTTTCATGAAAATCAACCCCCAAGTGGCATTGCGGGACTTAAGGGGAGTTATAGATAATTATTTCCATTTTTAAACTACTGGACGTACAGTCTTGAAATATGATAATCAGAATTCTTTAATGGATTAAAGATCCCCTTTGTAATGTGTTTTGTGAAAGTCGACCCCTAGGTGGCGTTGCGGGGGCTCAAGGGGCATTATAGATAAAATGTTTCCATTTTTAATCTATTAGACGCACAGTCTTCAAATTTAGCAAGCAGATTCCTTTCATAGAGTACAGTTCCCCTACAAAATGGGTTTTGTGTAAACAGACCCCCAAGTGGCGTTGGGGGACTCAAGGGCGTTATAGATAATTATCCCCATTTTTAAACTATTAGATGTACAGTCTTGAAATTTGGTAAGCATATTCCTTTCGTAGAGTAGAGATCAGCTACAAGATGGATTTTGGGAAAATAGCCCCACCCCCAAGGGCGTTGCGGGAGATTAAGGGATGTAATCCATAAATATTTCCGTTTTTAAACTATTAGATCTACCTGCTTGAAAATTGGCATGCATGTTCCTTTCATGAAATAGAGTTCCTCTTATAAAGTGTAAGACGAAAATTGACCCCCTAAGGAGGGTTGCAAGGGGTCAAGAGGAGTTATAGAAAAATTTCCTGTTTTTGAATTGTTAGACCCACATACTTGAAATTTGTCAAGCACGTTTCTTTTGTTGAATAGGGATCCAATATTTTATGGAAATCAACTCCTGGGGGAGCAGAAGATTACTGGGGCGTACTGATAAAAAAAATACCTTTTTTCGATCTACAAGGACTATAATAATGAAATTTGGTTTGCATTTTTCTTTTGTTGAATTGAAATCCCCTAAGAACGGTTAGTTTGGAAAACCACTCTCAAAGGGATTAAGGGGTATTGATAGTAATAATTTCTGTTTTTTTTCCTGTTAGATTTAGACTTGAAATTTGGCTTGCGTGTTTATTTTACGTAGTAGAGATCCACCAAAAATTGGTTTAGCAAAAATCCATTTTGTTAAAGGATTACGAAAGTACAAACATAATCCTATACTTCAATTTTATAGAAATTACAAATTATAGATGAGTTCTGCCCTTTTTTTTATCAAGAGGCGACAGTTAAAGGCATTATATTTTTCAATACAATCGAATTCTTAATGCTAGATATCAATAATTTATATATATATATATATATAAACAGTATATATTTATAAAACATCATGAACTACCCAGCTAAGCGGGTGGGTAACGGCTAGTAAATAATAGTTATGCATATTATTTTATAATAATTTATTTTAGTATTGAAAGCTTTCTACCCAAAATTTGCTCCAAGTTGTTTGGGCTTTAATATTAGCTGAAGATAGCCTTATACTTTAATATTTCGTTAGTTAAATATTAAAAAAAATTTTAGGAAAAATTTATTTAAAAATAATGGAATGATTCTTATTTTAGAAATATATTTTTTTTATGTATTTATTATTATTTTTATAATATGTTATATTATTAGTATTTTATATATTATAATAAGATAATTATATTATTATTATATTATATATAATATGCTATATTATATTATTATTTAAAAATTTTTTTTTTAATCCAGGCATTTTACTTTAACCACTTGCATTGGAAAGACGTGCCACACGCGTCGTAATGCTTTTGTCGCAGAATCGCCCACGACGTGGTATATACGTCATCAAGTGATTGTTACAGAAACAGAAACAACCTTTCTGTTACACACGGCAGTGAATTTTTTACCAGCACAAGTGGTTAATTGATTGACTTTTATAGGAAAAGGGATAAAATATAGTCAACAGTTAGAAATCTATATAATTAAAAAAGTACCTTAAAAAGCTTTAGGCAAATATTTTGAAATTGAATATTTCTTTTAAAAAAAAGCTTATAACATGAGTCTGCGTGTATTGAATATTAAATGCATTTGTCGCAAAAATACATATCCTGTTCCATTTTGAAAATAATAAGTATTTTTAATAAAATGGTATATTTACTGGCTAAGTGAAATTTCTCATTTCATGTATGTATTTGTATGTAGTTTTTTTTATTTGACAGTCAATTGAAAATTTTTCAGATGGAAAATTCAGGTGTTGTGCATATGCTTAAGAACCAAAAAACTGAAGGTAAGTTGTAAATTTTTTTTATTGTTTTTTAAAAAAGATAGTTTTAAATTTTGAGAAAAAACTCATTTCCGTAAATTAGGCTTTTGAATTTCAATTCCTCAATAGGTACTTATGGAATGTAAAAAGTCATGCCTTTTATTTGAAAAAATTGATTTTTAATGCACCTTGTTTCTAGATTTTTGTTGTATGTATTAAAATTTTTTATGGGAGTACACTTTGAAGCTACATCAGGGCTATTAGCGATGAGCCTTGTAATTTTGAGCCTCAATCAAGTGATGAGGACAACACTTGAGCTGGCACCTTACTCTTCAAACTTCCTCACCACACAAATGCAAGGAATTTGAACCTCCACATTTTTAATGTGGATCACCCTCTCTGCATGGTGCAATGGCATCAGGGCTTAAACCCATGACTTGAAAATGATAGCCACGTGTTTGGATCTTCACCATTCATCTACTGCAGTTGCAGAAATGGTATCAACTTCATAGTTAATGTTAGAATAATTTAATTGTGCTCTAGAAGTAAATTTTTGAAATTTCAGCATCTAATGAAGAAATATAGATTTTGAAAAAAATCTTGAGGGACATTTTTTTATACAGATATATAAAAAAATGTCTTTGTGGTCAAACCATATGGCACTCAAAACAGGGGAAAACTTGAGTTTCAGGTGGATCTATTGCCTAGAAACAGGTCTGAAAACTATTTATGTCAGAAACTGAAAAATTCATGCCAAGAACAGGCCAAAGTCCACCTTGGAATGTAATGCCTTTGAGGAAGGAAGGAAGGAACTGAACTCAGTGGCACAACAGCCCAAGAGGGCTTAGGCCTACTGTGCCTATCTCGGTTTATGTGATCTTAGGTGCTGGGGTGCATGTACAGATGTTTCGGTCAAGTGGAGAGTTTGACGTGAAACCCCAGTGTTCAGTTCTCAAGCAAGCTTGGTACTCATTTATTGACCCACTGAAGGGATGAAAAGTTGAGTCAAGGTTGCCCAGCCTGGAATTTGAACCCCAGACCTGTAGCATGGAAGTGCCATACACTACCACTCAGCCACTGGGCTTTCAGGAAGGAAGGATATAAAAAAAGCACATAGACCACTATTGCTGCCAGCAGATAATAATAAAAAAATGCATTATTTTCATTCTTTTTTGTAACTTAATGATCAGAATGACTAGTGAAAATAGATGCAACTTGATTCTGTTGTCGAAAATTCTGTATTCCAAGAAGAAATTTTCAATTAGAATTAAAGTATTTTAATTTCATAGTCTTAAACAAATTTTATTTCCTATTGAATCATAGAATATTTGTGTAATAACTTTTTTTCCCTTCTAAAAAAATTTCTATATATATATATATAATCAAAATTTCTCTACAAGAGAGATGGATTAACATGATTAATACTTAAAAGAATAACAATTGCTAGATAACAGACACCAGAAACAAGACAACAGAATTTAGAAGGAGATATAAAAAATTGAAATAACAGAGTAAAATATAAAAGAATGGATGCTTCAGTATTATCAACATTGCTGACTTAGGACAGCTTGTATACATAAAATTTTCTTTAAAAAAATCTTTCTGTATGAAAGTGGGGTTGAACATGTTTTTTGGCCAGCCAACCTTCCCCCTTTTTTCTATTAATAATACCGAGCAAATACCAATTGGAAATAATGGATAGGAAATCTAAATCCATTATAAGGAAAAGGTAACTTACCCAAAAATTGCATACTGAAATGCAGAGCCCGCTCTAAATCTGAGTACAATGAACAAGTTATTGCCAGATTCTGGACCCAAATACAATTTCAAAACAAAGCAAAGGCTGAAAAATAGCACCTAGCAAAAGTATGAAAAGAATAGAAATAATAAAACAAGAAATGTAAGCATACTACCACTATCTTAGAGACTCTTAATATGGTTTAAAAGTTATAATAAATTCTAAAAAAGTATTTTTATCTAAAACTAGAAACTGGGGGTATTTAAAACTTATCTATGAAGAATAATAAATCAATAATATAAACCTTTTAAAACTTTGGAATTTTAATCCTTACTATTTAGAATTTCTTTATTTAAATATCTATTAATAAAATTAATTGGGTAGTTTTGAATTAAACAGTATTTAGTAAAATGTTTATAATTTTTTCTTTTTTCTGATTTATTAGAAACTAGATATTTATTGCGTAGTGTGTAATTAATAACAATATTTCTGAATATAGATACATGCACATTACTCTCCCAATGCGGTACTTTTATAATATTGAAATTAAAGTCTTCTCGTTTATCATAAATATTAGTAACTATTTTATAATCTTTTAATTTAATTTCTATATCAAGAAAGTTTGCTTCGTAACTGTTACTATTTGTCTGTATTAAATTAAGATATTGTGGATAAAAATTAATATTAGGTATAAAGTTGTCTTGCTTGCCAAAAATGATTATATCATCTATATAACGAAAAAAGTAAAATTCTAAGTTGTCTGTGAAACTATTTTCAAAATAATGTAAATATAAATTGGCAAGACAGTTGCTAGCTGGGCCACCTTGTGGTAGACCCTTAATCTGTTGATAATAATTACCATTATGATAAACATAATTCTCTTTTAGAACTAACCTAAGTAGAGAATCAAATCTATCATATTTGACATTTTTAAACAAGTTATCTTTATGTAATTTTACTAGTGTTTTTATCATATCATCAATATTAATTGAGTTAAAAAGATCTTCAAAATCTAAACTAAATACTGAAAATATCTTTATATCTTTAATTTGTGCAATAAGTTCTGTAATATTTTTAAGAATGGCTGAAGTTTTTAGATTATTTATTGTATCTTGTAACATTTCATGTAGAATTTTGCCTGATTTGCTGATATATGTATTAAAACCATTAGTAACTGTTCTAAACTTTACTGGATCTTTATGAAATTTAGGAGTAAGAAATACATGTGAAAATTTAAAATTATTATTAATTTGTATTTTTAATTGTTTATGAAAAGCCAAAATTCGATTATTTATTTCTCTATCAGAAATTGATGACCTAATAAAAGCTGTATTATTTTTAAAATGTTTGTTGAGCATTAAACTATAATAGTATTTACAAATGAAGGCAAAATTTACAGGCACTTTATCAATATAAACTATAATAAATTTATTTTGTAATTTTTTAATCTGATTTTTAATATCATTAAAAAAGATGTTATTATCTGTACTAAAGTTATATTTATTAATCTGTTGTGAAATGTTACATTTAAACTCTGTGAATGCCTCTATAGGCATACTATATTTAATAGCAATTTTGTAAATGAATTGCTCAATATCATTATGTAACTGATTTTTGATAATTTTATTATTATTGGAAATCATAAGTCTAAAACCAGTACCTTTATTCATTATATTTCTAAGATTATTGTCTTTTACAATATTGAGATCACCAGTAATAACATGCTGGTGATAATTATCTTTGAATTCTTTAAATTCATTACAATAACATATTAAATTTTCTTGCTTGATAGGTGCATTATAGTTAAAAATTGATCTACCTATTTTTTTATTATATTTAAAAGCCTTTTTTTAATAATGATATTTTGAATTGGGAAAGTTGACATGTGTTTTTTAAAAATGCTAGAAAAATTAATATTATCAAAAGATTTATTCATATATAATAATGTACAATATTCTGTTTGATATTTTTTATTTACATTGACTTTTATTTTATGTTTATGCTTCAGAAAATTGAGAATGTCTCTTATGATATGTAAAGCATGACTATCTATAAATTTATCTGAATTTAGTATATTATCCGTAATACATATTTCTGTCTTACTTAATCCAAATATGAAAGATTTAATGTGCTTTATATTAAAATTGTTCTCGAAACTATTACATATATCGCTAATACCTTTTGAAATAACATATTCGTCTCTGCTTAACCTTTTAGTCCTATTACCTCTAGTTTTTCTTTTATTAGTCTTTTTGATTTCTTTACTGTAATAATAATCTTGAGAATTTTGTTTAATAGCATTAAGAATATTTTTTCCTAGATATAATACATTTAGTCCATATGGATAAATTCTTATATGTAATGTATATATATATATATATACATTACATATAAAGAAACTTCTAAAAATTTTAGTAATTTTACTTTACATTTCTTTTGTATACAAAAAAACCAATATTTTTTGTATACAAAATAAAACATGTAAAGCTATAACCTAGATAAAAGAGTGATCCACATTTTAAACCATTTATATAATAGAATGTTTTTTTTAAAAAAAATAATTGACTTAAAGCTTTTCTTAATTTTTTAAAAGCAAAAGATATCTTTTATTAGCTGTAGTTAATAGAATGAAAAAACAGTTGTATTGCAAAAGGATTTTTTTTAAAAAATGTGTTCTCTAAGTTTAATTTTATTTTTACTCTTTACTCTTTTGTTTTAACAAATGATATTCCTTATTGTATCAATACTTTGTTTTCTGCATAATTTGGTTGCATTATATTATTTTTCATTGGGGGGGGGCTTAAAATAATATGCTCTATTAATTTTGTTATTGTGTAAGAATTGTATAAAAAATTGTAATAAAATGTGAAAAGTGGATTGGCAATATATTGACTGAATTATGTGATTCATGTCAATGTTTTAGAAATGAAGATATTTAAAGTTAAGATTTATATATCCTGATAGATTTATATAAAAACAATCTTTAATAGATTTTTGCTAAAATGATTAAAGCTGATTTAATGTAAATATTTTGAAAATGCTCCTTTATCTTTAAAAAAAAAATAATTTTTGTACTTTCTTGTAAAGATGCCTCAAACTGAATTATTTTGAATTATCATTTTTATGCTTATGTAATTTTTCTGCAGACCTTGCATGCATGTACAAATTGTTCAGCCGTGTTCATGATGGTCTCAAGACAATGGTGGCGTGTGTCAGCAGCTACCTGAGAGAACAAGGGAAGGCCCTTGTCACAGAGGATGAAGGGGGGAAGAGTGATGCCCTCACATTTGTTAAGGTTTGTTTGAATAAAGGGGGATGGCAATAATTTTATATTTGTGTAATTTACAAGATATATATTGTTAAATTAATATTACGGGTTTTTAAATCTCTATATGTATCTCTTTTTGTGTACATTTTCAAATGTGGTTAAAAATTCTTAGTTTTTATATCAAATTAATTGGATGTCTTGTCTGAAAGGAAAGAGAAATGAAATATTGAATACACGTTGTTTGATTATATTTGTGAATAAATATTCTTATTCTAGAAAATGCTAATTAAAGGTCTGAATAAACAATTTTGTTTGCAGTTTGTTGAGAAATTAAGCATGTAAGTTTATTCAAAACAGTAAAAATAAGAATTTATTTTTGCAGGAGATATATAAATGTATATTTTGACAAGCATTGAAACATTTATCAACAATCTATTTATAAAAAAATGTAGCAGGAAGAAAATCACAGCATAGCCTGAAAAAAAATTAAGAGGGTCCGGCACTTACATAGGAGCCTGTGTTAAAATTGCGTAAGTTTATGTACCTTTTTCTCAGAAACTACTTGCTTCTCATAGATGAAATTTTTACAGTAGGTTATATGTACTATCAATAAGGCTTTAATGGAGAATTTTGTCTTTTTACTAAAAATTAAAATAATTATGAATTTTTAAAAAAATGTCCAATCCCCCCCCCCTAAAATTTAGTTTCCTAGATATTTCTTATCCCCTCCATTAAAATGTGTAAACATATCGCAAATATACTTGCTGAAAATTTGAGGACCCTACATTAATTAGTTTCTGAGAAAAAGGTATTTAAAGGGGGAAATATTGCATTTTGAGAAAACAGGCTTTAAAGTAAAAATTTTTAATTTTTGACGATTTACCTTTTTTAATACTTTCTAGAAAAATATGAAACATTTTCTTTGCCCTCTGCTTCTACAAAAGACTCTTCTAATTTTCTTTTTTTTCATTATTTTTAGTAATCTAGCCTTTTTTTGTATCTCAAGATGCTTTCGTTGGGCTACACGAATCCTACGTGCATCTTATTTTTTAAAGCATAACACACAATTAAAACCTGGTTCAATACCACAATTTTTTAAAATGATTAATTTGGCTACATGGCCCATATTGAATTGTGCAATTACCATATTTACCCCTAATTTTAGAGTTTTTAACCTCACAAACGTAGATTTTGGAATGACTGACCATATGGTATTATTAACTGATTCATTGTGGTTTTGAGTCTTTCCATGTAGACATTATTTTAATATAACCTAGGGTCAGCTAAATCTCTAAAAATTGGCTTAATTTCATGAATGAGGGAAGATGGCACATGGGTATGTTTTTTATGGTCATGATGCTTTTCGTTAAATTCAGCTTTTGCTTTCTGAAACTTGCACCATGAATTTGTATCCGAGGGACACAATCCATGTTGAAAGCTCTCATTTGTAGACAAAAGATGAAAATAAACAGCCCAAAGAGCAGTTTTCATGTTGTGTAAATGATTGATATTGTTTCTAATGGCCATACCTTAATACCTCTGAATTTTCGAAATTAAAATGTCGGTTGCGTCCACTAAGGCTTCTTCCATCACTTAATTTTTTTCCTCAGTTTTTTCTTTTGAAATTTAAAAGACGGGTACCCATACGCTTTTGGATATGCCCAAGGCACTCTAATTTTTCCACTTGAGTGTCATAAGGATTCAGGGCAAGTATTGATGAAAAACCTCTTGAATCTCCATCAACCAAATGTTTTGTGTAACGAATGCCATAATGTGAGCTTCGGATCTTTCAAATATCGCCGTTACACCTTTCACTTCCATGCCTCCACTTGTTCCACTATAGTTGGCAATACATGATGGTTCATGAACAGAATTAAATTCAGTTTTGCACTGGCAATGTTTCAAAAACACTTCAAAGTCAATAACTTTTCAAGTATCAACACTCGTAGCTGTAACAATACCATTGAGGGACTGGTATCTTCTTTTCTGCCATGAACCATCTAAGGCAACAACAATTTCTTGTCTACCTTCTATTCGTGTTGCCTCCTCAACAGAATTTCTCATTGATTTTTCACAGGTAAATTTAGAAGAGTCGAACAATTCTGTATAAGTACGAAATTTTTCATTTGGAGATGGCAAGTTGATAAGTCCACAGAATGTTTCTGCAGCTGAACGACCTCTTCCAATAGATCTGAAAGCAAATACCAATCTGATATTTGAGTGGAAAAGTTTATTTTTATTCTTCAATTTAGTTGACATATGGAAACCATGTGTTTTTGCGCCAAAACTACAACAAAGTTCCATATAATACACAATTCCAACTCTTTTAGAAGCCTCCAATGAGATGGAATGACCACAGTTTTTATAAACAGCAAAGTTCAATAAAGCTTTATTCAATAAATTTAATTCTATTAAATTTTTTCATTACTTCCTTCCATATTTTCATATAAACTGTTGCTTAAAATAAGTTTTCGTTTTGAAGCACTTTGAATAACAGTTTCTGTGCTGTCTGATGTGATAGCTGGAACATTTTGAGCACTCATTTTTTAAACGCCGACATTTTTGAGTTTTTTAAATATTTTTTTAGATCTCCCCATAATTTTGTCGTTAATAAAATACTGATAAATAATTTAGTGTAAAATGTGGATTAAACAGAAAAAAAAATCTGGATAAATAAATTAGAATTCACAATTAGCAAGTTCATGCAAGAATCCCATTTTACAGCAAACCAAACGGGAAGAAAAAAAAAACTGTGCTGAGTTGTCTTTTCCTTTCTCCAAAGAAAAATCATTTTATTTATGTGTAAAATAAAAGGTTATACTAATTGTGGACAAAATAAATCGCGCTGTTATCAAAAAATTAAGCATGATGAAAGACAGGTGCTCCTCAAGGAGCACCTGTCACGCGTCAAAGAAAGTGGCTTACTTTAAAAAAAATAATAAAAATACTTCTAATTATTGTATTTTCATATATCATTTTAAACAGAAATGTTTGAACTTTTCAAAAATGTAAAAAAGTCAAAATCGACCATTTTTCAAAAATTCATGTGCCGGACCTCCTTAATGCTAATTCTTAAATATTGTTAATGCAGATTACATCTAGTGATGTAGTTAAACATTTTTTCTCGTCATTTAATTTGTACATCTCTGTCTGAAAATAATTGACTTAAAATAACTGAATTTACAGACTCTCTTTCCTGTTCCAAATTGTCTTTTGATGTGTACTAATATTTGCATACTTATGTCACATTTCTTAATTGTATCTGAAATGGGAATTTTTCTTCAATTAAAATAGCTATTGGTTATAAAGTTTTATGCATTTGCATAGTCAAATCTTTGAAACTTGTTGGTTGGGGTCATGTTCTTTGAGCAGTCAAATAGATAGACATGTAACCTTTTTAAATAAGTAAATCACTATGTATAAAAAAGTACATTTTATAAGAATGGATATATTGCAGAATCTTCTGGATTTGAAGGACAGGTTTGATCACTTTTTGAATCATTCTTTTGGAGAGGATCGCTTCTTCAAGCAGATGATCGCCAGTGATTTTGAATGCTTTCTCAACCTTAATGCAAAGTCTCCTGAATATCTTTCCCTATTTATTGATGATAAGCTCAAGAAAGGAGTGAAGGGGGTATGTGAAGCTTCTCTTTTCTTGACTTGTAGTCCAAAAGGTATATGTATAGAATATACTAATAAATGAAATTTTTACACATTTTGATATTTATCTCTAAAACAACTCTTAAAAACAATACAGATGTATGATACTGAATATAATATTTATTTCAAAGTCTGATAGATCTTAGTCTGATTACTCTTAGTTTGTAGATTGTTAAAATTTGCAATTATGGCTTCTATTTTTACCTTGAAATTTAAAACTCTGTTTAAGAGGGGGACAAATATTGCTGTTAAATCATTTTCAGATGTTATGAATATGATTTAAAATGTTCTTCTATTTAAAAAATACAGCAGCTTTTTACATATGTAAAACTAGTACTGAATTTCATTCCTCCATATAAAAATATAAGGAATAAAAAAAAAGCAATAAAAAACGAGGAATAAAAAATTATAGGATAGCAAAATATAAATAAATGATAATTTGCTCTTGGGTTATATTATTGTTTAGATGAGATCAAGAAAGAATAACATTTTAAATTAGTCCTTTTTCCACCTAGATGACAGAGCAAGAAATTGAAATGGTGCTGGATAAGACAATGGTGTTGTTTCGTTATCTGCAAGAGAAGGATGTCTTTGAACGTTACTATAAGCAACACCTTGCCAAGCGGCTGCTACTAAATAAAAGCGTATCTGATGACTCTGAGAAAAATATGATTAGCAAACTCAAGGTATCTTTCTATAAAACATTTTAGATAGTTTCTTAGGTAACTTATTCTGGTTTTCTTCATGCTGACAAATAAAATCAGAGCTTCTGTTCAATTAGATTGTTTGATTTCAGACAGAATGTGGTTGCCAGTTCACGTCCAAACTCGAAGGCATGTTTAAAGACATGTCTGTGTCCAACACCATGATGGAGGAGTTCAAAACCCATGTCTCTTCTTCAGGGGTGAGTTTGTTCTCTTTAGCTTATGAACCGTTTTTAAAATCTTGGATAACTTAAAAATTGTATTTATGAAAATAAAAATATTAAACACAAAGTTGTGCAGCTGATCAAACTGTAAAAATGGAAGACTTTTATGACACAAATTCCAGTAATGATGAGCTGAAATATTTTCTTTCAAAATATCACTACACTGTAAGTTAATAATTTTCTTTTAAAGTTTCAGAGCAAGGGATTTTGAAAATTCTTGGCATTATATTTGCATCAGAATCTATTAAAGAAATTTAAAATTTATTTTTAAAGCACTTAAAAATTCAATTGTAAAATCTCTGTAATAGTTGCCTTACTCACCAGTTTTGAAATAAAAATCTGCATAATTGAGAACTATAGTATGCTGATTTGAGGGGTCTTGGTCCTTGAGAATTAGTGGAGGATTCAATGTGTGGCCCTTAGGTTAAAAGGTCTGGAGATCCCTGACTACAATTTCATGAATTCATTGTGTTTCTCTAACTACTGCTCATCAATCTCCCCTCTTATGGATATATAGTTACATAACACAACTGTTGAAACACACAGTGCCATTATTTCCTAAACACCCTCTCTAAAAATACTTAAATGGAAAGTTCTATTTTTCAGTTGTCAATTTTTTTTAATTCCTGTATATAAGTAATTAGTTTCTGACTGAAAGAACTTTTTTAAAAAATTTTGTATTCACTACTTTTTTAATATTCTGCACATAAAACAAGTGCTGTTTTAAGCTAAAATAGGCATTGGTCATGTAATTAAGAAATTTTTTTTGACATAATATTAAGATGCTGTGTACTCATAATGCCAGAATTGTGTGGAAAGACATTTAAAGAACATTTTCATTTAAATCTTCATTTCAAAATTCTGTTTTTATTGAGAATGTGATCTTGTTTTTTCCTTTTATGCTTTCATTTCTGTAAAGCTCTTGAATATGAGTGATATAAAAGAGTTTTCATTTAAAGTTGCAAAGTTGATTGATTGTGTTTAGTAATCAGTAAATTCAGTGGAATGAGTTTTAACTTTTGGCTATTCATCTGTAAGTATGTCTTGAATTTCCTTTCAACTTTAAAAATTTGGATTTAAAGTCTTCTTTGATCATCCCCCTCCCCTCCAATTTTTATTTCAAAAGGTTTGATTATTAATTTTACTCTGATTCAGAGAAGAGCTCATTTTAAACTGCTTGCCTCGATCTATTTTTGTGTACATTGTTAATGTTGAAAATGTTTTATCTGCCATTTTAAATTAAGTATCTTGAAATTCTTTAAATATAGCCTTTTATTCAAAGTTTTCAGCCTTTTGATTATTTAAGAATATATATATAGACATGTCAGTTAAATTTTTTTTATTCACATATATATTTGAATGTCACATATTTTATTCATATGTATATGATGAATAATTAATCCTGCCTCTTTGAATGATTCATTTTAACTCAATAGTTGATAAATATTCTTGAAATATATGTGGAAAATGTTAATGTTTTGTTCATTTTAAAATGCTTCTAATCTACCTTCCAAAACATTGTAAAGTGTGGTCTGCAATTCATCTGTCAAGTTAATTTTAATTTGCCAAATGTTTATTAACATGTAACCTGAGTAGATATTTTTTATATATATATCAGTAGATATATTTATGAAGCCCAGTGTCTGAGTGGTAGTGCATTGCGCTACCACACCATGGGTCCGAGGCTCAAATCTCGGGCTGGGCATGGTCGACTCAGTTTTTCATCCCTTCAGTGGGTTCAATAAATGAGTACTAAGCTTCCTTGGAAGCTTAACACTGGGGGGTTTGCATCAGACTGACCATCTGATTGGAACATCTGCTAATGCACTTCAGGGCCCAAGGTCACGTATACTGATATGGGCATAATAGGCCTTGTTCCTCATGGTCTGTTGTGCCACTGAGTTAAGTTAAGTAAGATATATTTATAGTATGATTACTTTTTAATTTTGCATCACCAGAAATCAGTTTATAAGAACATATGTCATTTTCAATGTGCTATTATTTTTAGGCCAACCTATACAATGTGGACCTGAATGTGCGTGTGCTTACAACAGGCTTTTGGCCCACACAGTCTGCAACTCCCAAATGCAACATTCCTATGGCTCCGAGGAATGCTTTTGAAGCCTTTAGGCGGTAAACTCTTATAGTTAAAACTTTTTTCAGTATTTTTATTGTTTAATATAAAAGTTGTAAAAACAATGTGAAAGCCAGGATTGTGAGTTATTGTATTGCTCAATTATAGTTTTAAATTATTTACTTAATTTAGTTTTTGGTTTCTATTTTTTCCTTTACCTTTCAGATATTCACATATGCAAATATTTTAATTAATTTAGGTGTATGTATTTAGAAATTAAAATTTTTGTTTTGGAGTAGCAGAATGGTTATTACTGAATGAATTGATAAAATGAAAGGGTAACTATAAATTAAAAATGTTATTTCTCTCTGTATGTAGAAAGTTTTTCATGTTACTGCTAAAAATTTATTTATATATAAGGAATATTAATAGAAATGCTCCATAAAAAGTGGAATATAACTGAAGAGGAGTTCCAAGAACAATTTGCCTAGTCCCCTCTCCCTCCTTCCAGTGCTTTCACAAAAAATCTGCTTATGTTATAGATCATAATGTTATAGATTTCTCCAGTAATTTCCTAAAGCATCCATTGCCAACTTGGCTGTATTACCAATATTCCGCCAAGTTTCCATTGTAACACCATTATAATGTATTATTTGCAAGCAACACCATCCCTTACAATTTTTTTATCATAAAATAAATACAGCAGAATACATTTTTTGTCTTGTTTACAATATAGTGGGGAAAAAATAGAATATTGAGACAGTGCTGTGTAAAAAAAAAACCTTATAATACACTCACGTAAATTACAGTTTTATAATTTGAGCAATGAGTATGAACAGAGTTATATAATTTGTACAAAGGGGTTGGTCTGCCATTAAGCAGACAGGGGGTACCTCCCTAGTAATTATTAATACATGTATCATAAAAATGTAAGTTTTTTTTACAGGCACATAGATAGAAATATTTCTGTAAATGTACTTCTCTTTCATTTGAAAATTACTGTACAATATGTTGCATTCAAAAGATGAGAAAAGGCAGTCACTTTTACATTTCAGTTAACTTCCAGATATCCCCCTTCCTCATTTCATTTCTGATTAATGAAAGTAATACATTTCAAAGAATTTTCATTTATATTTATGTACATTATTAAAAATTTTATTTTTATTTTAAAGGGTGTTAGTATTCAATTTGTTTTATTTCTTAAATTTCACTACTTACTCCCAAAATTTAGTTTTCATTTATGTTAGCTCAAAGCAGTGTTAGTCATTTTGTCATTCTGATTATTACAGCTTTTGGCAAAGTTAAACAAATCTCATTGCTTACAAATCATAACTCATGGATACCATATTAAAATCACTATATATTTCAATGAAAAGGGAACTTTTTGATTAATATTTAAAAATTATCTTTTTGCGCTAGCCATTCAATAATCCTGATATGTTTTTGTAAAATAATAACTTTAGATGTAATTAAACTTTTTTTTACCTTACTTTTTTTTTCTGCAGCATTTCTTTAGAGTGGGCATTCTCCTTCGAGGATGAACCCACTGTGTAGCCATGAAAAGGCATAAAAACAAGAATAAATCTTCCATTTGCCTCAACAGAGTTGTTAGGTAAAAACTTCAAAACTTCAGGGCAGTTTTTGAGGTGGTCTTCATCCATATCACAGGATGACACTAAGGGCAACAACCTGAATTCGTGATAATGAGAAACTGGCTGATATTCGCATATTTCATTTCTTAGATGAAGAAAATGGCAAATCATTATTGTTGAATTATTAAAACTGTATTTGGGGGGAAAGGTTTATTATTATTATTGAAAAACAGATAATTTTTACAAAATATTTGAAGTAAAAATTATTTTAAAATAGCTGCATTTAGGTAATGTAAAGTGTGAATAAAAATATGAATTATTTTTGTTTGATTGCAAAAAAGTATTACACTGATCAACTTACGGATTCTTCAATTAATTACACTAATGTTTTTGTAATTTCAATGGTTAACTTAGTTTTTAAAGTTGAAATTTTGCAAAAATGTATTTCATTGACATTAAATATGATAGACTATGAGGATATCCTAAACATAAATAAGTGATAGGATATTTTTAGAAAATAAACGTTATGATGCTAAAATGTGTTTATGTGTACAGATTCTATCTTGCAAAGCATTCTGGTAGGCAGCTCACCCTTCAACCACAACTTGGGTCAGTAGACCTAAATGCAGTGTTCTATGGGCCCAGGCGAGAAGAGGTAGACCAGCAGCCTCAGCCAAGTGCATCTTGTGGGGCACGCAAGCACATCATCCAGGTGTCCACGTATCAGATGTGTGTACTCATGTTGTTCAATGCACGGGAGCGGCTTACTTATGAAGTAAGAACAAATAATATATGCTTAATTTTTCTGGGATTTCGTTACATATTTGAGCTAAAATGTTAGTTAAAAGATACAAACAGATAGATAAATTAGATTTTATTACAATACTTTTTGCTTTAAAAGCAATGTTTAAAAAGTTTCAAAAATATGATAAACTAGTTAATTATATTTGAAAAGGGATCAATATATGTTTAAATTATAAAATTCTGGCAAAAAAGTAATGTTTTGTTACTTTTACTTAGGAGATTGCTAGTGAAACTGATATTCCAGAAAAAGATCTAGTAAGAGCACTTCAGTCCCTGGCCATGGGAAAAACCAATCAGAGAATTCTTATTAAAACTCCAAAAACTAAAGAAATAGGTAAGGATTGAAACTTAAGTTTTTTTTATTTCTGTGATTAAAGTTTTAATTCTCTTGAGACGTATCTTTTGAGACCAAAGTATATTTTTAATTTACTTTTCATTATACCATAAAACTAATTCTTTTAAAGTTTACTATAGACTTTTTTTACTTAAATATTTTTGCTTTCATATATTAACACATATTTAATTCAAACAAATTTGGTTACTTTGATTTAAAGTAAGGAATGTAATTCTTGATGTAATGTAAAAATGTAATTCCTGATCTTATATATTTTAATAAGTTGTATTTATTGTTATTCATTTAAGTGAAATAATAACCATGTCTTTTTAGATTCTTCACATCAGTTTACAGTGAATGATTCCTTCACATCTAGATTACATAGGGTAAAAATTCAAGCTGGTAAGTCTTATCATTTGTCTTTGGAGAAACTCTTCATAGTAATATATTTTATTGTAAAGGAATTCAATAATGCATATATCTAATATTTTTTATTTAGCAATTTTATTATAAATAAAAAAATTAGCACATTATTTAATTTTTATAAAGGGTGAAATTGTTGTATATTTGGACAGTTCTATAATTTTATTATAGAATTAATAAATTGAATAATATTTTATTATATAATTTTATTAAATATTGATATTTGTTCAGGTGTACGGCAAATGTTGATGTGTACTTTGTTATTCGACCAACTGTATTTTATGTATATTAATATGGAAAACAATATTTGTATGAAAATTTTATTAATTATATTTTGAAACAATTAATGGGAAATTTCTCTTTTCTGGTGGTATCATGACAAAAGATGTGTGTTTGGGACTGTAATAGTTTTATTTAAGTAAAAATTATTTGATTTATTTATGACTGGTATTAATTTGGTCATCTTAGATGAAGTAATTAAGTTACTGCGAACAATGCATTTCTTTAAAGAATTACAGAAGTCATAAGAAATCTTTTAAAATACTTCGTATAAACATAATCACTTGGTAAAAAAAATTTAATTTTTTATTATTGTTTGATTTAAATACTAATAAACTGTTCATTTCATGAAAGCTATTTAAAATGTGGGATATTTTTTAAATTTTATTTTTTTTGTTAGTGCTATCTCTTCCCCAAAATTTTTAGTGGAAGTTGTAATCAATGTGAACTGATATTTTTCTCTTGAAGGACTGTTATAAAAAGTTAAATTTCTTGTACAACGAAAGTGATTCAAATTGTAATTATACAATTTAATTTCATTTTTCATATTTTTATAGCTTTAAAATGAATACAGTAAATTATAGAAAAAAAATTCTTACTCACTTAATATTTTTTTTATTTCAGTTTACTTTGTAGTGGAGTTTTTGTCATAAAGTTGATTGACTATATGTGCAGTATAAATACAACTTTATTTTAAAGAAGGAACATCATTCTGATTTTAAAAAATTTCCTAACCAGAGTAAGATAAAATTTCCTTGAGTTAGCAAGACAAAAAATTTACAGTAACTGTTCACATGATTAGTTCCCGTCTGTTGCTGCCATAACTGTATAATTTTGTAACTTTATGTAAAAATGTCAGAATATTCTGATATTACTCCACTATAGATTTTTTTCTTGTAATCATTGTTTAAAAATTGTTTGTATGGAAGGCATTCATTTTGTCTAAAAGCTCTTTTGTCGATAATAAAAGTATATATTTTTGGGAGACTATAAATTTTCTTTTAATATTAAACTATTGCACAGAGTTAAAATAATTAGTATTAAAATTCTTTAATTGCATACACAAATAGATAAGATTTACATTGTGTATTCACATAGGAATTCTCATCAGATTTTTAGGTGTAATATGTGTGTACAAAATTAGCGACAATGTCTTAATGATTTACTCTTTATCAGTTGCTGCCAAAGGTGAGTCTGAGCCTGAAAGAAAAGAGACTAGAAGTAAAGTGGATGAAGACAGAAAGCATGAATATCCTTTTTCTCTCTGTTTTTATTGAGTATTTAATCTGAATTATTTGTTTTTGAAAAACTTTTAAGGAGAAAGTAAGATAACTGAGAACATCTAGGGGTAACCAATTATTTCTACATGATTATTCTTCTACTAGGTATAACTTGTCTCCTTCCCCCTCCTCCCTCCATTCATGCTCTAAGCAGAATGTTATACTTATTTTGAGGTTTAATTAAAAAAAATATATTAATATTAGGGTGTTTATTAATTTATTTAAATTAATTTTTTTTGTGTGCCAATAAAGGACCAAGTATAAGTCTTGTAAAAAAAAAGATTTTTTTACTAGGTAAAGCTTGACGAGTTCTGTGAAAAATGGGTAAAATTTTTTTGTCTTTAAAATTTGAATAAGTACTTCTGTGTAATAAAAGAAAAAGTAAACATAGACAGTCACTCCTCGAAATTTGCTTTAATGAACTGTTAAAATAAATTGTCTTTAAAACAATTTGATTTTTAGCTAAAAAAAAATGATTCTTTTGCAAGTATTTTGTAAATCTTGTTTGTAAAATCTTCTCTAATTTACATTGTATTATTTAATTGATGAGAGAAACAATATTCAGCAATTAAAGTGTTTCAATATGTGTTACTTTATGGTTCATACATATACAATAACCCTGGAGTTTTCTAAGGATTTTATTTATAACATTAGGTAAAACTACCCTTGTTTGAAAAATTAAGTAGTATTTAAAGCATTTTTTTCGCTCATTAAATGAGCAATTGTCTTTAATATGCTTCATAACTTCTTTAATTTAAGTATTTAAAAAAGTTAAGTATATTGAATGTTTACAAGTATTCAAAGTCATATAAATGTGTGAAGTTGTAACTCTGTAGCATTATTTAAACTTTTTTTTTTGCAAATCGTTACTACTTTAAAAGAAATTATTTTTACAAATGTTAAGATCCAATTTAATTAGTTATTTTCAATTCTTTACTTGAAAATCTCATTTTTTATCAATGTTTATTGTTATTATTCCTTATTTGATTCTGATTACCAGTATTATTTTAGATGATAAATATGAATGTTTTTTAATAGTAATATTTATCTTTTGAATAAATTTGAAAATTAGCAAAATGTTCTTTATCTTAAGAAAGGAGGAAAAAAATACAAAATAGTTAGATTATATTATAAATTAAATTAAAGTTTATAAAAGCTAAAAGGGATTTTTTAAATTTTACATAAGACTGATTGTTAAATGAATCCTTTTGCTATATACAGTGGCCCTTAACTGCATTTTATGATAGAAGCTGCAATTGTAAGGATAATGAAGGCCAGAAAACGAATGACTCACACCATTCTAGTAGCTGAGGTGAGTGTATTAGTTTTCTTAATTAGTGTTTTTCGAAAACTTCTGTAATGTTAATTCTATATAACATTCATTTAGTTTAGTAAATAAATGTTTTTTAATTAAAGCCCACATAGACTCATGCCTATGTTTAAAATGAGAAAGAAATTACATAAATGATTTATCATTCACTCTTTTCTGTCTTTTGGTAAAAAAATACAAATAAGAAACAAAATATTCCTCAATAACTATTTTATTTTTCTATAAAACTTTAATGTAAACTGCACATTTGTTTGAAATCATGACTAGTTACCATTTAATAGATATTGGTTTTTATCATATTAGAAATTATTATTCCTAATTTATAATTATGAAATAACATATAAATAATGCAATTGTAGCAGTGTATCTACACTTTCTTTATTATTTTCTTATTTCTTTATTGGTTAAAAGAATCCTGAAATTCTTTACTTAAAACAAAAGTATTTTCAGTTTTTTTAAAAGTTTTTGTACAAAATAATGAAATGTTTTAAAGTAATTACAAAACATTAAAATTCATTATTTAAAAGCTATTCAATATTTTTGATGGTATTTTTTATTTTTGATGGTATTTTTAAAAGTTTGTGAATGTCTTTGGCTAATGTTAACTTTTAAATTAAAAATTTTAATGTTATATTGAGAGACTTCTAACTATTCTATAGAGAGTAGCATTTTATTTGCTTCTCATTTCTGTTTGTAAAATATTTTTCCTACTTCCCTTTTTATTGTAATGCTAAATGAACTAACTTAATATGTGTTAAAGGGTTTAACTACATATTCTGGGATGTTTTCAAATTTACTAAAGAAATGTATGAGTTATGGTGTTACAAGTTTACATGGGGGGGGGGATGAGTCATTTGTTCCTATATCTTCACATAGTTTGTTAAAAAATCTTATCAAGAGATAAGATTTTATAAAACTAACTACATTTATGATGCATTCAAAGACCTGGTTCAGTCCAAAATTTGGACAATTTGATATTAATGCTTCCTTATGGATAATATTGTTTTACCTCTCTAAAATTTTATTTTGGATAAGTACTTGTAGTCTTGGATAACAACAAGGCATGGAATAAGCATTGTCAGCACTGACACCATCATGTTCAACCCAAGCTATTTTTGAGTATATAAATATCAAGGTTCCTGATCAAGTGTTCTGTCTTTGTACCTACAATGATATTTTTACAAAGGAGGGCTTCTGCATTGTCATTGAACCAAACATTGAATGCTAGTATTTTAAATTGTTTTGATTTAATAATTTTAATTTAATTGTATTTAAATATGCTGCAGAATGAAATACAATAACATCAAAAATGAATATAAAGTGATTCAAGATAACTGGGACGTCTGCGACAAGGAAAAATGAACTTTTTTTACTCCGAATTTATATGGTTCTCACTTATTTAAATTAATAGCAATAGAAATAAAATTTTTACATTTAATTATCTGTATATTTATGTATCTGTTAATGTAGAAAAATTCCATTTTAAATCACAAATAAATCTGTAGAAGCAATAAATAATCAATAACTATTTTTTTTATTTATTCAAGGATGTTTTTATATTTAGGTACACTTTGCGTAAAATCCACTACATATATTGTTTTAAAATTTTCCAGAGTGTTTGCAAACATAACTATTCATAAAATGAATGAAATGAAATTTTGAAAAATAGATTTATAAAAAAATTAAATTTAGTGATTCAAATTCCCTTTAAATTTCATGCAGAGATTGTGCTACATCTGAAATTTGTGAATGTTTATTTGAAAACGAATTTATTCACTTTATTAAAAATATGGGAATCTTGTATTATGCAAAATATCAGCACTAAAGGTAAAGTAGAATTTGTGCAAAGTATACCGGAATCACCAAAAATTGCATTTTGAGAAAATTGCAAATAAAGATATTTTCATCTATGATTTGTAAAATAATTTTTTTAATACAATATAAAGTCATACTATAATTAATTGGGTTATTTGCAATTTTTTTTCAGTTTTTAAATTGTATATTTAAAATTCTAGATTATTTAGAAATCATTTCAATTTCTCTTTCCTTACTTTATCAATAGGTGTTATCAACCATTCACACAATCTTCTATTTAAAATACTAAAGTTATATATCTACAAGTTTTAGTATTTGTACTTCACTTTGAACATCGTCATTACAGGATATTACAGAATTCCTTACTCGTATTTTTGTTATAAAAATACACAAAGAAAATGTCTTTAAGGAATTTATAGAGTTAATTTGATATTCATTTTAAATGTGGAGTTCTGTTTTTAAATATTTTAACAAAAACTGTTTTTGAACTCATACGTATGAATATTTATTTTAAAGTAAAAGTAACAGTTATAAATGTATAGAGAGTTATTAATGAGTATTCAAATGTGTGTTAAAAATAAGCGTTTAGGAAAAAAGAAACTTCTATTTTACAAACTATGTAATTTAGGATTATTCTCAAAATTCACTTTGTACTATATTCATTTGGTTTATAGTTAAAGAACTACACGAGTATTTATACATGCAAACTAGACATAATTAACATTTTTAAAAGAAGCAAAATTTTCTTTTAAAATTCTGTAGCTAATCATTTAAATTTCCTTAATTTTTACACAAAAAATTTAGAATTTTCAATAAATTTGAATACATAATACAGAAAAAGTGCATTATTCATGTAGAAAAATTAGTATTTTACAATACATCTTTATATATAAAAATTGCGTGTCACAGTGTTTATCTGTGATGGACTCCATAACTAGTCAACCGATCATAATATAATTTTGCATACTGGGTGTCATTTCGACCAACTTAAAACATAGGATAATTTTTATTTCAATTAATGACGCCATAATTTTTTATTGCTGGAAATGTGAAGAATCCGGAAAATACATTGCAACATTTTGCGAATATTCCCTCATGGGAGTATTCGCAAAATGTTGCAATGCTCATGTGTTTGTTGAAGCAGATATTGCAAACCAAAATGCACGAAAATTAAGTGCCTGGCGTATTATGGGGTATGGAATCCGATTTTCGAGTCAGTTTCCAAAAATAACCGTAACTTTGCCGGATTAAGCCGACCGACCGTATTTTATACACACCGTAACAGGGGCTTACATTAAAAGCCTTGAATTGTGAAAACTCGGACCCTGGCGTACTTCAAAATGGATAATCCGAATCTGATATCCAATCTGAGAAATAACTAACTTTGCTGGAAAATTCAGGACGACCATTTATTATGCAAACCTTGGCAGGAGCATACCCTTAATGTCTTGGTGTGGGAAAAGTGTGTTTCTGTTGTAATTCTGGATGGTGAATGAGAGTTTTAAATCGGATTTTAGAAATTCCTGTAAATTTGCCAAATAATGTCGGACGACCCTAATTCCCCTTCCAGTGACTGAACTTGCCGGCTCAGGGGCACAAAAGTAATCTCCAGTTGTATCCAGAGGCAGGAAACGATAATTTGAAATCATATTTCAGAAACTCCACTTAACTTGCCGGATATTGTCTGAATTAGGAGAAAAGGCATAGATTCAGGTACCACATCCGGATTTTCATTCTCTCTAGCGACTGAACTTGCTCGCGCTATAGCATCAAAAGTCAGCTCTGTGTGCATTTCGGAGTGTGAAATGAGAATCTGATATTGAATTTTAGGTGTTTCGATAACTTTGCCGGATAATGCCAGTCAACCATATTTTAGACACACTGTAGGAGGGACTTGCCTTAAAAGCCTTGGATCGTGAAAACTTGGTCCCTGGGGTATTTCAAAATGGGTAATCCGAATCTGATATTCAATCTGAGAAATAACTGTAACTTTGCCGGATAATTCAGGATGACTGTCTTTTACGCAAACCGGGGCAGGAGCTCACCCTTAAAGTCTTTGCGCAGGAAGAGTGTATTCCTGCTGTAATTTGAGATGGTTTAAGCAAGTCTGAAATCAAAATATAGAAATTCCTGTATTTTTGCCAGATAATGCTGGGATATCACAATATTCTTGGACAGCAGCACCAGCCTAACTTGCTGACATAGAGACGCAAAAAGTGGGTCTTGATTGTATTTTGGGACAGCCGATCCGAATATTCTCAATCCAATTCCAGATATTCTCATATCTATGTCAAATAATGCCAGATGAAAGTATTTTGCACGAACTGTGAAAGGGGCTTGGTTTAAAATTCTTGAGGAGAGAGAAATGCTTTCCTGGTGTTCTTCTGGATGGGAAACAAGAATAATCTGAAATTGGATTTTAGAAACTCCTATAACTTTGACAGATAATGCCAGAAGACCGTAATGTACCCTTTCAGAGACTGAACTTACAGGAGCAGGGGCGTTGAAAGTGGGCACCGAGTGCTTCTCCGGTTGGGAACGTGAATATGGATACGGATTTCAAAAGCTTCCATAAATTTTCTGGATATTGCTGGAATGAGGTCAAATGGCTTTGCGCTTGAGTTCCGCCTCCGGATTTTCCTTCCCTATAGCAACTATACTTTCAGGTGCAGTCGTGCGAAAATATGATTGCAATAGGAAATTGCATCTTCGGGCATTGTTGTCACTTTGTTAGATGGTGGAAAAACTGAACATTCCGCATGCTGCCATTGGATATTCATAAAATATAAGATGCAATGTGTACCATTGAAAAAAAGAGTGGATTGGCTATAGTATTGCAAATTAATTCACTCATGATCAGGGATAAGAGTACCATAACCCATAAACATTCACTCAAAGCATTACATGATTTAAATGGCATTTGCAAGATTTAAATGGCAATGAGAGAATATTTGGTGGTGTTGTTATATTACTCTCTGGTGATTTCCGACAGACATTAACAGCCATTACACGCTCTACTTTTGCTCACGAGATTAACGCCTGTTTAAAACAATCGTTTTTATGGCGAAACATGGAAAAACTTCGACTGACCGTAAACAAGCAAGTACATTTGCAAGAGGATCAATCTGAGCAAATATTTCCTACCAACTACTGAATATTAGAAACAGTGAAAACCTTCACCGCATAATTCAAAACAAGAGGGGAGGCATGCTCTCAAAAAAGGAGTGTGTATCTACATCAAGACACAGCCTGTTTAACAACCAGTCTCTTCAGATTTGGATGGTATATTGTCACACAGATACACTAGCCATACAGCCCAGACTTAGCCCCAAGTGACTACCATCTCTTTCTTTAAGAAACACTTGGGTGGGGGACGCATTTCATAACTAGAGAGGAGCTGAAAGAAGAGATTTTAAGCTACCTTTGCAGAATGATGGAAGAATTCTGCAAATCAGGCATAAAAATGGTACACTGTGTGCAAAAATGTGTTGATCTCAATGGCAATTATGTCAAAAAATAGAGGAAAGTCTAAGCTTTTTAACAATGTACTATTCAATGTCAAAAAAAATGTTTTTCATTGGGAAAAACATGTTGGGAAATCATTGGGAGCCTTATTTTGCAGACAACCCTCATATAATTTTTTTAGTCTATCATTCCTCCCTGTTTGTGGTTACTTAATTGTTGAAACAGCTCAAGTTTTTAATGAGGAAGATACAGTCAAACCTCCATATTACGAACCTCTATATTGCAAATATTTCTATACAGTGAACTTTTTCCTGGGTCGATTTGCTTCGTAAAATAGACTCCCAATAGTAAAGTGCATTAATGAACTTTTTTTCTTGTGATTCAATTTTTTTTCTTCCTATTTGTAAAGTATTTCTGGACATTTCAAGCTATTCTCCCTTTTAACACATTTTATAGTAGTAATAAATCTTGAACTGCTTTTATAAGGTGTCTTAACTCGCCGAGAGCAATAGTATTCTGTGTTTCATCCAAAAAGTGCATCCTTTAACCCTCAGTGTAGTTGTCTTGTGTCCTTGAACTAGTCTCCTTTCATTTGTACTGTTGATCAGTCGCACCAGTATTTTTGGTTCTTGTAGCTCAAAATGTAAGTGTGTGGGCATCAAAGAAAAAACTTAATTCTTCAGGAAGTAAATAAAGGTGTAAAAAAAAGGATATTTTTTAAAAATTTAGTATTCTTCCAAACAGTTTATAAAGTATTATAAAAAATCGAGATAAGCTACAAAATTATGTTTTATAGAATTCTTGTTCAAAACATTTAAGAACATGTGTCTATGAAGATGTCGACGAGGCAGTTTTGAAGTGGATACACACAATGCATGATAAAAATGTTCCGATCTTTGAACCTTTCGTAATAGAGAAAGCTTTTCAATTTGCGAAGGCATTGGGATGTGACCAATTTCTAAGTAGCAATGTGGATGGCTAAAAAATTTAAGAAAAGAAACGGAAAAATGCGTGTGAAAGGATTTTTGGTGCATTGCAAAGATTGATGCATTTTTATGAAACGAAGTATTTTTTCAAACAAAATTAACAGATTTTATGAGTAAGTAAATTTAAGGATGCATGTGATAATGTATGTTTAGAATTTCTACTTATAAAATAATATATATGTTTAAAATTACCTATATGCTTTAAATTAGAAAATATCCTAAAAATTCATTAATTTATATTTATTTTCTTAATGTTGAAAATAAAGTACATTCCTCGATGTTCTTCTTGTTTTCCTTGCAGTTTTTCTTTGTTTTTTTTATGAGTAAGATATATAAAATAAATACATATTAATTTACAAAATGATGTGAATAATTTTTTAATATGAATTTAAATTTGTTTTATGTGTTTTTTAAAGTACATTTAAAGTTGAACCTCTATAGAACGATTTTTTCATATAACAAACTTTTTTTCAGGATTTAGTGACTTCATTAAATAGAGGTCCAACTGTATTTTGTTCTTTGTATATAAAGCAAATATAAAAATATACTCCCACTGGATTTTGAATTGTGTATTTTTTATTGATATTGTTTCTTCTATTTCTTTTCCTTTGCTTCAAATGTGTTTAGTTTCATATGCTTTAGGAATGTTTTCTTAAAAGTCAAAATGTATTGTTTTGTGTGCCTCATATTGATTCTCTCTTTCAGGTTACTGAGCAGCTCAAGTCTAGGTTTTATCCAAGTCCCGTAGTAATCAAGAAACGAATTGAAGGCTTAATAGAGAGAGAATACTTGGCTAGAACAGCAGAGGACAGGTATTGGTGGTTGTTTTTAGGAAGTTATTCAAATTGAATCATTATTAGCTGAATTAAAACTGAATTTTGTTTAATATTGAGAAATTACTTCTTTTTGGTAATGTCACTCAGAGTTTTGTTTAATGTTTCAGGAAAATTTACACATATGTGGCATGAGAACTGTAGCCTTGTGATGTTATTGACTTTTCTCACTCAAAGACCGATGGACATCTTGTTTCTGTGCTCCAAAACTTTGTAAATTAAAGAATGCATCATGGACCGTGTCTCTTCATTGCGTAACCTCCTTCCAATGACGAAGAGCCACTCCTCCTTTATTTTCTGCTGCCTGCGGTTTTTATCTTCAAGCATAATTTCCTTTCATTTCTTTTCTTACAAAAGAGGGCGTTTTTTAACTTATGCTTTGAGGGGCAGAAAAGTGGGAAGTAATAGCATTTGTAACAAAAGTGTTTTTGTAGTGTCATTTTCTTTCTGCACAAAAACTTTTGTATCTGCTTTTGAAGCAGAACAACTCTCCACCCCTTGGATTCCTTATTAACTGTACAAGTTTTGAAAGTTCATGTTTTTGGAGCAAGATCTTGTGTGGTTAAAGTTTTAACATATTTTACATGGCCTCTTGATATATAAGGAATGTATAATAGTGTATATACATATATATATCTGTTAAGGATTTATATAATTTATTGGTACACTTCTTGTCCAATGCGATAATTTTATTTTTTAAATATCTTAGTAGAATACATAAATATAAAAACCAAGCAAGATTAATTCAACTTTAATCCAGTTTGTAAAAAAGAAATATAAATATATTTTTCCTCCCCATAACTGTGGAATTGTTGCGATCTCGTCTTTGTCTTAGCACTAAGTATGAGTTAAGATTTAAATTATGTAGCTCAATGTGTTTGAAAACAAATTGGCAAGATCTATATTTATACATCAAAGCTCTCAGAAAAAGCATTGCTTGAGTTTTCATAAGTGAATGCAGTATTTTAATAATTTGATTTTGTTGGATATATTTCCTAAGATTGCAGGTTTTGAGTACATTTGTATTTTGATAAATGAAAAACAATGCATAATTTTTCTTAATTAGTGTTATTTTTCCATACATGGTAATGTTTCATTTTGCTTAGTTCATTATGCACCTTTCCCATATCATATGATATATATAAATTGCATTGGTTAATTTGTTCTATAAAAATTGTTTTATGTAATGTAAAATAAAATGAAAAACAAAATCATACCAAAAACTTTGGTTTTTACTTAATTTTTTAAAAGTATATAACTTTGGATGTTTTATTACTCATGTTTCACATTTTTACCTTTTGTTTTAACATGAAATTGTATTTTGAAAGAAAAAGACCGATTTTATCTTAATATAGTTTGTCTCCAGGATATTTTATGCCATACAGAATTGAATCAAATATTGAATTTACCATTTCAATAGATTTGGTTCAAATTTCCTATTGAGATATATTTCCTTGGGAAATGTTTCAATTTTTTTAAATAAATTTATAAGAAAAACCTTGAAAATTAATTTTTGAAAAATCTGATCATGCTCTTCAGTTTTTAATTTATTTTCAGTATTTTGGCTATTTATTTGAAGACAAATTTTAAAATGAGAAGATTGGTATAAATGCAAAATATGGAGGTTTGTAATAATCTAGGCAAAAAAGAAAAGAAAAAAAATTATAATCACATTTAAGAATAGCTACCTCTAAAGAAATCAATAATTCATAGCTTAATATGGAATGGTACACATCCTGATGCGAGTCATCTTGATGTATAGTGTAAAGTAATGAGAAACTATGCAAATATTTCAAAAGAAGTATCTAAATTTTGTTATAACTTTTCTAAAATAAAATAACATTTCATTCCATTTTGCATAAATATTATGAGAAATAAATTTTAAAAAAACTTATAAAGTTTGCGGAGAAAGGTTATTTGAATCCTTTCTGACATTTTGTGTCCTTTTTATTTCAGAAAGCTTTGAAAAAAAGATCTTTATTAATCTTTTTTTTTTTTTTTTTTTTTTAAATTTCCATCCTGCTAATCTTTTTGTTGTTGTTATTGTTGATTGAAAATGACTGGGGAGAAAAAGGATAAATGTAACATTTTTTGATATTGTGCTAAAAATTAACGTTTTAAATGTAATCATCAATTTTTATTTTATATTAATAATTCTTTTATTCTTATAAATCTTAATATTTTTTCCCATGTCATCTGTATGAATTTGTACAATTGGTTCCTTTGATTCTTTATTTTATGGCGTGTTTCAATTGCCAAACTTCAATTGCAAAATATAGCAAACTTTGCCAGTTTCAATTAAAATTATTTTCCTTCAAATTCATTTGGATTTCGAAAATTATACTCCACTGCAAAGTCTTTATGTATTAATGAAAACAAAGTATTTCCTAATTATCAAAGTGAGATATTTTCTAACTTTTGTTTCATTATTGATAATTTGCATGATATTTGTGACAAATGTTTTTAATGTGAATGCAAAATTTATGAACAGCTTTGTAGTTTGTCATTCCGACAGCTGCTGTTAGAAAGTGGCTGAGTAGTTTTTATATATGAGGTCAGCTTTTCAGTTTCTTGGACTACCTTAGAAATGATCTAGAGATTTTAAAGGGGGGGGGGGGGTATTTTTGTTGGTGACTGATGTGATCCTACTCGATTCAAATCCTACTCATATCATGAATGGGCTTCAATTCTGAGTATTTTTTCTGTTTCAACTCATCCGTGTTCTTTCCCTGTTCTTTTCTGAACTGTTATAAATATTTTTTTATTAGAAGTGTGTTTATTTTTATTTCATGTCAAAAACTAAGATTATTTTCCTCAAAACTTTGATTTTTTATAGTGTTTTTATTACTTTGTAATGTTTTCTTTTAGGGGGTTGGAAAAAATAAACTTCTAGAGAGTAAAAGAGTATAATTTGTCGCTTTAGGAATATATTTCATTTGATGAATTCTCCTGTGAATGCATTAAATTTAGCCCAACTGACACTTTTTGTTGCTTTGAGTCCTAACAAAAGCTTATAGTATAAATGCTGGAAGATCTTTCAAGACCTTAAATCTATTTTTCTAATAGATTGTATGGAGGAGAGACATGTAAATATGCTCATTATAAGAGCATAGCAGTTAAATCACATTGTCCATCCTCTAAATGTGCAGAAAGTAACAAAAAAGCAGTTCTTCAGCTCAGCTGAATCATGGTTGGGCGAGCACACTTGTACTGCTCAACTTCCTACAAAAAATGTGAACCCAAACTCAGAACAAGGATTTTGAAAATTGAAGCCAAAAATTGTGTGTAGAGTGAACAACAACATTCTGCTCAAATTAACCCAACTGTTTCTCTCCATATTGGAATTGGGTGCCAAATCACACAATTTTTTCAATAGGTTGCTTAGTGCCAAATATTGTCTACAGGCATATTAATTTTAAATTTGGAGAAATTCGTTTTGCTGTGATTTTATTCCGTTGGGAACCTTATTCAACCATCAGAAAGAGACTTCTAGAAGACTAAATTGATTATCAATGCTGAATCTTTTATTAGATGTGTATGATTTATTTCTTTCAATATTGGCTGTTTGAAAATTATTCAATTTGAAATGTAAAAAGAAAAGTTAATGAAACTATACACTTTAAAGTAGATTATGTAATATTAATGTATTAAAATAAATTTTAAAATAATTTTCCATAATTTGATTAAATGTACCTAAAATGTAACTAATTCATACATGTAGATTAAAAACTGTGTTTTCGTAATTGATGATTTTACGCATTTGTAAATTTTACAAAGCTGTTGAATATCGTTCATAAGGCTTAGAAGTCCAGACATACTTGTTTTGAAGACATGAATAGTGTTATCTGGTATATATGACCCCCTCCCCCTCTCTCATCTGTAACAACTTTGGAGGGTGGTATGCATGATCAGATGTAAATGGATGTTGAAATACAGAACATTTTATTCCTAAATCAGAATGTTTGAAGTTAATTAAATAAATTGTCACAATGTATTTTATAAACTTATGAAGGACATTTGAATGCATCTCCTGAATAATATTCATCTTTGGTTTTTGTTACCCTATCCATTGAAAACTGTTATTTTAATAAAAGCATTCTTCAAGAAGGATTGTAGCAAATTCTTCGCTTTCTACCTTAGATAGCATTGAAGAGTATTCACAGTTTTCATGATTAATGGCCAAAATAGCACAGACTTTCTGAAATTTTTGTATTTTTCAACCTCGCATGCTAATAGAAAGGGAATCATATTCACTGAAAATATTTGTGTCATTTAAAAAGGAAATCAACTGCCTCCAAATATTTTATGTTGAATTTATTCTCAGAAAGGAACAAAATTTTAGACAAGATTAGAGCCTTTCTCATTCATTGTTCTGTAAATGAGTGAGTTACAAGTTTGAATGGGTCATACAATTTCATTCAGTTTGCTTTGCTAGGAAATGTTAGCAAATTTCTTTTTTGTAAAGTGACAAATTATAATTATATTACAAACAATAAATATACAAAAAAAAAAAAAAAAAACACCCACAAAAAAGTATGCCATATTACAAAAAAAAAAGTTAACAAAATAGGCTGTAACACAGATCTTAGAGTTAAGTTTAGAAACTGATATCAGCAATTTTGGCTTTAAAAAGATATACCTATTATTTATCCCAAATTATGGAGTATCGAGAGAAAGTTTTTTATTTCATTTCGTAGTTAGAAGAAGTTTCAACACGATTGCCAATCTCCAAAAAAATTGGACACTTCAAGCCGAGGAGATTTAGTGTTAAACCGGACAAGATTGTGTGATGCCAAATGCTAAATTGTTATGGGAACACCCACTTTATCCCTCCCATTAAAATCATTTGTTTGTTGATGAGTTATTGTATGCAATAATTAAATTTTAATTTAATTAACCCATGTTTCTTAAGTATAAAACACTATACTTCATTATAATTAGAAATTTTAAGTCTTTTAAAGTAAATAGCTCTATATCGGCTGTCAAAAAGATGATGGATTTGCGAAAATTTGATTTTATGTCAGCCCGCGGTCTACCCAAAACTGAAAAACATGACGAGGGGTCTATGGGATAAAAAGCTTAGGAACCTCTGCTTTAAAGAGTTGAGAAAGAGTGGAACGAGGTCAAACGTTTTATTCTTGTAATATTTTTCTGGATTCCCAAAAAATTTGCGAATTTTGAATTAATATGCACATACACACAAAAAAAAAGCATTTTATTTTTTAAATTTGATTAAAATACATTTTTATGTAATTATTTTTTGTTTTATTTTTACATATCTTTCATTCCTCTTCATATTTTTGTACAGTTGCATTTTTTTTTTATCTTATGATATACTTCTTAAAAATCGAAAAGCTTGATGTAACGAAAAATATGTTTAATAGGTTTCAAACTAACTTTTTAAGAATTTTAATTCGATGCATTTCATGTAGAATTTTGTTTACATCGATTTCGTAGGGGAGGGGGGGGACATGACAATATTAACTCCAAAATTTGCTTTAAAAATTTTTTTGTCTTAAAATTTTAAATTATATATATTTTTTTAAAAAATTATGCTTTTTTTTTTTTTTTTTTTTGCTATTTGTTTTGAAAAAAAATTAGTGAAATTCCTTCTGAATTTTTTTTTAGAAATTAGACTTGCTTTCTCCGTAAAAATTTCTGGAATAGTTTTCTCTTACTAATGGAACATTTCGAATAATATCTATCGAATTACCATTCTTTTTCTTTAAAAAAGAAAAATGTGAAACTTTTTATTTGCACTATACTTTTTTACTGGCAATTTAAGAAGCGAATTAGATTCACTGTCGTTGAAAGATGAATTGCTTCTCGTCCAACTAAAAATATCTTCACCGATGAGAAGAGTCTTCCTCTTTTTCTTCATGAAGTCGATGCGAAAAGCATCAATCACACTTTCAAAAATCTGTTGGGGGCAAAACGTTTCAAGGGAAGTAAAATGTAAGAAGTTAGAAAAGCCTCCACACTAACATTCGAGAAACTCGACGAGGATCGTTTGCACTTTTTCCAAATATTTGTTTGCCCTCTGATTTAAATCACGATTTGACCTGTTGACAAGATATTCTTTCTATACTTTATCCATCCTGCAGACTAAGCTGAGGGGATATTTTTGTTTGAAAAAGAACTACATTTTCAAATTGACTCATTGATTTCTTCAAGTTTATGCTCCAAATAAATATATTAATTTTACCCTACATATGTGAGGTAAGGTAAAACACAAACTATCGCTTGCATTAAAAAAATGATTTCCATTTTTGAGACAGTGGACATCGATGATTTAAAAACCTTATCCGCGATTATTTCATTCTAAAAATGTTAATGTGTTCTCTCTCTCTATCAGTTTATTTAGACTTAAAAATGCTGACATAATTTTAGATTTGATAATTGAGTAAAAATATCGAAGTGTTCAATTTCGCCGGTAGCCTAGTGGTTAGAGCATTGGACTCCAGACCGGAAGGCCTGTGTTCAATGCCCGATGCCACCAAATATCCGCCGAGTACACACGAAGTACGTGCTCGTTAAATCAGTGGGTCGGAATGGTGTCGCCATCTATCGTGTTGTACCGAGCAAAATCGTACTGTCACCTTCATGGAGCTCAAAGCTTAGGCTAACGACAGGCGTAAAATTCAAGCCCTTAGCCGTAAGGATTTTCGTGGACCATGATCTGATGTTACTGTCGATCAGGTGGCATAAGCAACAACAACAACATATATATATTCGGGTATTTTTAAATCTCCTACATAGTTGTCAAAAAGTTACAATGAGCCGCATTAATTGATGGTCGGAAAACACGTGATTGCATTTATCGTGTGATTATGAAGTCCACTGACGTAGCTAGCTAGCCCAGAGAGGACCCTGTATTCGAATTCCTTGTGTGGGGGGGGGGAGCTCTGTTCATTGACTATTGATGACATTTTACACTTTGCTTACATATGTTTGGCCCCGTATCATTAATACGGCGGTAGCTACTCCCCTGAGGAAGTCATGCATTTTGATAAATTTGGCTTTAGTTACAAAATATTACGTAGTAAGAATCTCATAGCCGTTGGTTAAAAGCGTAGTAATGAAAGGTTGACAGTTTTCAATTCATTTATTTCCTTAATATAAGTTTCATTCATAACTTTTTGTTTTAATACATAAGGATCGTTGCCCGAAGAGATACATTTCTACCAAGTTTCTTTGCAATTCATTAAAATATTTGCATGGAATGCTAGATTGATTTTTCTTCCCAATTTTGAATAGGGAAAAACTCCCAACAGTCATTCTTTAAAATATTAGAAGTCCATTCTTCCCCTTTTGGAGACGCTAGTGAGGTTACCTCCCCAGCTCTAAAAGTAGACGTCCATTTTCTCCGATTTACCGCAAATAAATGCTCCTGGAACCAGTTCTAACGGGCATCGAGGTCAGTGGGCGACTATTTAACCTACATCTGCTCACAGATCCCGTTTGGTACTCGCTGGATACACTTCGTTTCTCCGGCCTTCGAAATGCGGTTAAGGTAAGTGTTCCCTCCCACCCCTCGTGGTCCACTTTTAGAACATCTTGTGTTGCCTGTCTTCACTCATATCAGAAGGAATTCACGTTTCTTCTCCAGAACTGATGGCCGGGAAAATCTGACCAATTCGAGAAGATAGGGTTGTCAAAAAATAATTTATTCACATAAATCATGGGTTTTTAAATCTTAGCCAGCCGGATCTAATTCATGCTACTCAAACGCGGTTGTTGGAACAGGCAAGAGAAGATTTAAGTTTCATGGACTGAGTTTGTTTTACTTTTCAAATGAATATAAATTAAATCTCCTTATTGCGTATCATTTGTTTATTAGCTACCCAGGGTAACTGTTTTAGCTGTTGTTTACCATAGATACACTTTTTAAACTACTGTGTCGCCAATTTCACACATTATTAACGTATTACTTACATATTTTTGAGAAGAATGTGAATTTCATTTTCAAAAATATCGATAAATTTCTTTTATTATACTTATCGAATTAAAGTAAAACCCATGAAAAAAAATCAAGCACTTTATCAATAGATCGATGTATTATAGTTATTTACTAGCCATTACCTGGCCGCTTCTCTGGGTATTTCATGATGTTATACGAAAAAACGATTTATATATAAATTATGTTCATATTTTAGGTCCTAGCATTAAACATTCGATTGTATAGAAAAACAATTTGATAACTCACCTCTTGATTTAAAAGTTTCCAAAACTGAAGCAGAATTATAATTTACGCTCCCGTACAAATCCTTTTACAAAATGGATTTCCACAAAACCATTTTTAGTGTATAATAAACATATACTTGCAAGATTTCAAGTCTAAATCGAATAGTTCAAAAACGGAAATTTTTTTTTATCATTAAGTTCCCCTGTGAGAGAAGATTTCAGTAAGACCTGTGTTCTTATCAGATTTCCATTCAACAAAAGAAACATGCAAACCAGATTTAATTACTGTTGGTCTAATAGTTCGAAGACGATTTTTTTACCTTCAGCCTAATAACACCCCGCTCCCTCCCTCCACAGAAGTCGATTTTCGTAAAATTCGTTCTTGGCGATTCTCTATTCATCAAAAGAAACATGCAAATCAAATTTCAAGTATGTGGGTCTAACTCAGGGGTGGCCAACCTTTTTGGGAAGTGTGCCACAATCTGATAAAAAAAAATTACACGTGCCACTTCCAACTTTTCCACCAAACTAAAAAATTTTACTTGTAGGCTTATTATGGGTTATTTACACCAAAAACATATTTTTAAATGGAATGCAAGTTCTATATAGTGAAAATGTAAAAAAAAAAACATATAGAAACATATTTTGTTGTTGACAAATTTTTACAGGATCAAAACAGTCAGCTTAGGTACAAAATAAAAATAAGCAACTTGAAACATTTAATTTTAAATGATTATTAAGCAGTCAATACTTTCTTAATGTGGCTTTTGGATTTGTACTTTTTTTTCACTAAATCATCCAGATTTGGATTAGTTCGTGAAGTTGCTAACAAAATTAGGTGCATATCAGTAAATTTTGAGTGATATTTTGATTTAATTACCCGTTCATATATTTCTTCACAAACATATATTGATCCAAACCTACAACAATATCTGACCGCTAAATCATGTAAAGGAAAATTGCTTGGTGGCACAAAATTCGATGTAATTTGGATCATTTGCGATTAAAATAATTTCCTAATAATTGCTTTTCAGAGTAATATGGTGCTGTAGGTCAATCATTTCAATTTGTACCTGAGGTGGGTAACAATTAATATCTTGAAGAGAAATCGAAAAAGGATTAGTGAAAAGTTCAGTATTTTTTTTACTATCTTTAAAAACCTCAAACCTGGCACTGAAAGAATCCTGCAAAATGGATATCAAATGCTTAAATCTATCATAGTTCGGAACATTAATAACTTTGGAAGATAATTCCTGCATGAATGGGAAATGAGTTGATTTTTTCTCTACAAAATCCAGATAATAAAAAGCAAAAGTTTGTTCACAAAAGAAGGTATGTGACCAACTAGCGTAGAAAAAATACAATTTTTCCCCCTGTAATCATAAATTTAAATTGTTTAAACGTTCCATTATATCGGTAAGAAAAGCTAAATCCCACAGCCAATTTTCATTCCTGAAGAGCGAGCATTCACTGGGCAGTAAGTACATCGTTTTCTTCCAGATATTCTAAAACACATTGCCTCAAACTCCAAAATTTCGCAAGTGAACTTCCTTTGGAAAGCCAGCACACGCTACAATGAAGAAGTAACTCGCCATTTCCTTCCGTTTCTTCGGGGGAAAGCGTACGAAATCTTCGTCGATTCAGAGCACGAGCTCGTATTTTGTTGATACAGCGCACCAAGGGGTCAAAAACAAAAGACAAGTTTAAGTCCTTGGCACAAATATTTTATTGATGAATGATACTTGAAAACTTTTCTTCCCAAATAATTTTCAAGCAATTCAACAAAATCTTTTATATTGCCAACCATGGAAGGCGCTCCATTTGTGTGTGTGTGTGTGTTCAAACACTGTCTAATTTTGTCCATTGTTCACTTCAATTACATTTTTAAGTTCCTTAAAAATGTCTTCACCTGTAGTTAAAACTAGTTGGCGCAAATCAAGAAGTTCTTCCACAGTATCAAAATTATTGTTTGTGTAACGCACAAAGATGTTTAACTGCGCATTGTCTGTGATATCACAGCTTTCATCCAAAGTTTATGCAAAATATTTGCAATTTTGAAGTCCAGAGACAATTTGCGTTCTAATCTCCTGGTCCATGTCATCTATACGACGCATGATGGTACTTCTAGATGAAGCTATTTTATCAGCCATATTTTTGACATTTAGATCATCGACATTTTGGGCGAAAATTAAAAGACTACTTTTTATCATCTCCTCTCCGTCAGAATATGGTTTTTTTCTTGCTGGCTAACAACACACACACAAAGAAAGTTCATAAGAAGCCTTCACCATGGTTTCCATTTCTTCTTTTCTCTTCTGGAACAAGATTTGCAAATTTGATCCAAATGGATATTTGCTGTGGAAATTACTATGCAGTTTGAAATGACGGTCCAAGTTAAATTTTTTTGGAACTGCTATACAAATTCCACATATCAAACAAACAGGCTTGGAAGCATTTTGATGCGTAAACAAGTATTGTTCTTCCCAGACAATTTTAAAATCACGTGCTGCAATATCCTCTTCATAATTTCTTTTCGATGTCGAAGGCTTACCCATAAACATATTGAAAATAAAAAAATTTTTAAACAACTACGCTAAAATCTAAAAACAATTTTAGAAAAAGGAAAAAAGCTTGTCTTGTAAAACAGAGTTTAAAATCAACTGAGTCTGACAGCAAGAAACAATTTGCCAATGTTAAGGTACAAATTTTCTAGGCTCCGAATCCAGCATTCTGATTAGTCATGGATGCAAGTTTCACTGCCTCTGCTTTATAAGGCGGCTATTTAGTACAGATAGAATTACTTTTACCTTATTATCAATGCTCTCCTTTTGCAGAATTATTTATTGACATTACAGAAATCGTAAATAGCCAACACCTTCGGAAAAACTTTTTTTATCTGAAATCACGCTGACAGCCAATAGCTATAAACACTCAACTCCAGCACTACAAGGGGAAGCTGAAACTGGGATGGAAATCCGAGATGTTAAAAATTTACCGCCCCCCGAGAGAGGGTGACTTTTTGGGCAGATTTGACCGTCCGAGAGAGAATTTATTTGTTTTTTGTCACATTACTCAACACTTTTTTCGGAACGTTTCAATGCTGTGGAATTGTAAGTTTTGGAGCATGATCTCATTTTTGGCTCTATACTGAAGAAAAGAAAAAATCTTGCTTAGCGCCCTTAAAATCTCACACTGAAAATTTCTGTTTTTTACATATTTTCTTCATGATAATTTTCTATTGTAATTCAATTAATTCAGTAATATTTTCATAATTTTTTTAAAATTTTTCAATAAGTCTTCGCGTGCAACAATGTGGCATGTGTGCCGCGGGTTGGCCACCCCTGGTCTGACAGTTCGAAAATAGGAATATTTATCTACAACGCTCTTCAGGGGTCGATTTTCCCCAAATTCGTTCTTGGTGGATCTCTACTGCATGAAAAAAACATGTCTACCGAATTTCAAGTCTGTAGGTCTAATAGTTTCGGAGATATGGAGATGAGTATTTGAGTGAGCCGCGCGCGCTTTCTCCTTTACATATACACAGGAGGACAGAACTTAAATAACAGGGTGTTTTTTCCCATAATTTTACTAGAAATCATTTGAGAGACATGAAATTCAGAAATGAGAGACAACATTTTGTACTTAAACGATGACAAAATCAAAACTACGCAAGAATGTATACAATGCATACAGAATGGAAACAAACGAAAAAAGGTTTTATTGAACTTATAGTATCGTTACACATGATTGTCTGAGGAAGAGGAACAACAAGCAGATGTTCCTTTGTAGTGTGGGATATGTCCTCCTCTTACCGCAGTGGTTGCTTCGCACCGTCTCTCCATCCTCAGTACCAGGTTGTCCAACAATTCTTGAGGTAAGAATGCCCGTTTCTCAGACAGCATCAGCTGTTTTGTTGTTCCCCGAGGGAGTAATCGTGCCGCAAGGCGTCTCCCCCCAAAGCACCCACACATGTGATTGAAATCAGGGGAGAACACTGGCCAATTCATTCGAGTGATATCTTCAGTAGCTTTCGAACATCAGCAGTCCATTGTCATCCATGAAACGGTCCTATAGCACCTCGAGACAGACGCATGGGAAAGGATAACCTCCTTACAATAACGATCTCCGGCGGCCACCCAATCAACACAGTGCCTCCCCAGACGACAATTCCAGGATCACCGTAACTGTATCTTTCCGTGATGGTACTGGAATGTCCCGACTTCTCTTCAAATCAACTGGCATTGTGATACTGAAACAATTCTCATCCGTAAGAATAACACGACTCCGTTGATGAGATCTCCAGTTTTTTGTGCTCCTTACACCACTCCAAACGGTGCCGCAGATGGTCAAGAAGGCGGGCGAATCGGCTACCTTTGTAAAGGCGTCTGGCCACAGTAAACCGCGACTCTTGTCGCCCTGTTACTGAACCACGGTGCTTGCCGACTGGTATCAGGCTCTTTTTGCCTGCAAGACGATATGTCGGTCATCCACTACAGTTGGTTTCGTAGGGCGGCCACCACCAACCTTTCTAGCAGCTGTACCTGTGGTCTGGAAGGCTTTTTAAGCGTGCGACACGACCCTTTTGTTGATTCCGAACTTTTCTGCTATACTGGTCAAACTATGCCCCTCCTCCAGCTTTCCGATCATTCTACGTGTGAAGCCATCCAGGTGATTTCTTTTAGCCATATTTCACAAAAGAACTCGCATTTGCAGAGAGTATCTTTAATCTCCGTTCTATTTTATTGCAGTCTTGAGCTGCGAGCGCCGACCGCACGTGTTTTGCCCCCCCCCCCCGAATGCTCACGTCGTCTACGATGTTTTGTTCCTGACTTTTGCATACGCATCACCTTTCTACTGAATTGCATGTTCGTTGAACTGATTGCAATAGCCCCTTTTCTGTAATTTCATGACTGTGAGCTTAAATTTACATTGTTGCTTAAGTTTTGCACACCAGTGGTAAAAGATGTATCATCAGGAATTCAAGAAATAGTTTTAAAAAAACCAAAATTGTTAGCATTTTACAAGTAAGCGATCTTTTGTAACCTCTCGATTACTAGCTCTATTATGTTTATCTCGAGAACTGTTTCTTAACAATTTCATCGCGGCAATGGAACTCCTTTGCCCCCCCCCCTCCGCACTAAGAGAGCGCCGTTCTCCGCACCACTAAAATTGAAGCAAAACACAAAATTGTTTTAAAACTTGTTCTTTTTACTTTGAAAAATAAACAAGTGTAATCTCAATAACAATTCTTAAAAAAATTTATTTGTGGATCCTGGAAGACGAGTTATCTTTGTCCCTCTCAATAAAAGTGTTAATCATTTGGTTTTATTTATAGAAAATTCATCCTTTAACTTTTTGGCAGCGGTGAAAATCTATTTGCTGAGATTGCCAATAGAGTAAACTCACAATGTGGTGGATGCCAAGTGAAAATCGGAACCAAAAATTATTTTTACAGTTTATCGTACAATTTATTGAAATTTGAATACAAAATTTTACGTAAAAATCATTCTATCTTTAGCTTTAAAATAACAATTTAATACTTTTTATGACATCAAAGATTAATCGCTGTACTCCGGATGGAGGGGAAACAGACCCGTCCGACGGGATAAAGATATGGATGAAATTGCGAAAAAGGGAATTTTAATAACAAAATATAGAAATCACACACAGCCGAGGAAGTAATGACATCGAGATGGGAAGAGGAAATTTCTATTGGCAAAAAGTTATACACTCGAAAAAGCCCGTGCAGGGTTGGGCCATGTAGATATAACATATGAAACAATGACATAATATGGCACTGAAATTGATTTAAGGCAAACTGAAATTTTATGACGTAGCTTTATTGATTTAATTCATTCACAGATTTAAGAAAAATGCTTTTAACATGTGATTAACCTGAAATATATCCTAGAAATCAAAGTCTAACAATTACATATATTGTCGTAAAAATCCGGTTTTCAGTCTTACTGGAAATTTATTGACTAATTCTTTCATTTTGATTGAAAAATAACTGCTTTTGATACGTGATTTATTTGAGATGTTTTTTTTAAAACATAATTTCTAAAATGCAAATATCTATGGTTTTTTTAAAAATTTAAATTCCGAAAAGAAATAAAACTGTTTTTAATCATATTGTCAAATTGTTTACCTTTTCCAAAGGTTCCAATTTAAATTGAAACGCAATATTGTAATAATCTTTAAAAATTCACGAAATTTTGTAAATTTCTATCTATTGACTTTTTTTATACATAAAACTATTTTTTAAAAAAGATATTTTTTCATTTCGGAGACCGAAAATTATAACCAAAGCCACTCTCAAAATCGATCCCTCCCAATAATATAAGTAGTTAATGGTGGTAAGCCTACCACACGGAATTCGAGAATTTGATGGCTTATGTTGTATGCGTGGAAAAACAACTTTCGGAGAGTACGTAGGCAAACATATTAAGTGTGTATGTGAAAAAAAGAATAACAAGAACAGTTGTACACAAGAAAAATCCCATACAATTCCGGACCATGCAGCCATATATGGATGTAAATTAATACTTTTTTTAAAAAACTAAAACACAGTATTGTTTTTTCTTTCTATTGCATAAAATAATATTAAATTTGAAAATTATTAACCGAAAATAGAAATTTGATCTTATCCTTGAGGGAAAAAGAGTTTTATATTCTCGAAAAAGCCCGTACAACACCGGGTTAAACGAGGGAAAAGAAATATTCCTAACAAGGAAAAGTGGAAGAAATTTTGGAAAAAAAGGAATTCTAATAACATAAATATAGAGAAATCACTCTCCTAGAAGTGCTGGCGTCAAGGGGGAAAGAAGAAATTTCCATGAGGGTAAAGTGATGTACTCGATAAGAGCTCGTGGAACGCAGGGCTAATCGGACGAGAAACAAACCCATCTGAAGGGGAAAATGGAGGAGGAATTTTCGAAAAATGGCATTTTAATGATATATTAAAATGAAATTCACAAACACATCAGGAAGGGCTTATATCGAGACGGGAAGAGGAAATGTTTAAGGCAAAAATCTATACCCTTCAAGAAGCCCGTGCAACGCCGGGCCATGCAGCTAGACTACACTATTAAAAAATCCGAAGGTAAACAAACGCATCTATCTATCTATGTGCGTCTATCTTCTCACGAACCGCATCACGCAGAAACTCGCGGAAGGTACCAAATATCGGGAATTTTCTGGGGAAGCCGTATTGCCCATTTATATTCTGATATTGCAATTAGTTGAGAAGATATTAATTAAAAACCTCCTAAAAAACCGTTTTTTTCGTGCAAGTTTTGATTTCTCTCCATTGTTGCAGCTATGTTATTGTTACAACAGTGACAAAAGCATGCATTGAAAATCGGTTTTCAGCCAAAAATGGAACTTCATGACGTTGCTCTGTTGTCTGTATTAACTTACTTTGTTCAAAAAATAAAATGCTTTTAAATTATGACTAACTTGAAATACATTATTAAAATCCCAAATTCTAAGATGTTTTACATTTTTTTACAAATTTCTCTGCATTTCTTGGATTTAAATTTAAAAAAAAAAAGAAAGTTATGACTATTTTAAAAGTAGATTGGGAAATTGTATATATATTTCTAGACGATGCTAAGTTAGACTGAGATAATATATTGTAAAAGTTATTCTAAAAATTTAGGAAAAATCGTAATTTTTTGAAAATTGTTTTTATTTTTATGCTTTTTTCCACATAAAATATTTTAAAAAAACCAATTTTCCATTTCAAGGAGCCATAAAAATTGAACGAAAAAAATTGCTAAAATCACCGAATGCCATTAATAATTAATTGTTACAAACGTACGACAGAACTGACCGGTTTGAGGGCTTATGGAGCATGTGCAGGAAGACATCTTTCTGCTAATTACAACTGATAGTTCACTTTATTTCTAAAAAAGCAATTTATAAAGTGAAAACTTTAAGAATATAAGAAAATGCCGAATTTTTTTCATCAAATACTATTATTTATATTTTGAATCTTTTTTATGCAATGAATGCAAACAAAAATGTCCTGGTTTTCTCTCCCATATTTTTCTAGTTACGTATTTTTAATAGAATAATTAAACATACAGAAAAAAGCAGTCTTTTTAATAGTTAAAGGTAAGATTTTTTTCATTCAATATTTAACAAAAATTTATATAACTAACTAAAAAAAAGCAGTCACAATTGCTCTTTAATATTCATTACAGAATTAATTATTTAATAATAAAATAGTGTATTGTCTTTTTCTTGGGGATAAAACTAGAATAGCTTTCTAAATCAGGAATCAAAAATAGAAATATAAAGAAAGATCTTATCACTGAGGAAAAAAAGACTGAAAAAGAGTTTTATACAGGAAAAAGCCTGTGTAAACGTAGGGCTAAAAGCTGAGGGAAAAGAAATCTGTCTGTAAAGGAAAAGAAATTGAAGACATTTCGGAAAAGAGATAATTTTAATGACATAACATAGAAATCCCTCACATCATGCATACACTCTCACCCAGAAGTACTGGCATCGAGAAGGAAAAAGGAAGTTTTCATTGGGATAAGGTTATACTCCTGGAAAAATCCTGTTCAACGCCGGGCTAAATGGAGGGGAAACAGACCCTTCCGACGGGATAAAGATATGGAAGAGATTGTGAAAAAGGGAATTTTAATGACAAAATATAGAAATCACACATAGACGAGGAAGTAATGACATCGAGAGGGGAAGAGGAAATTTCCATTGGCAAAAAGTTATACATTCAAAACAGCCCGTGCAGCGTCGGGACATGCAGCCATAACATATGACACAATGACTTAAATGCATTAAAATTGATTTAAGGCAAACTGAAATTTTATGACGTAGCTTTTTTGATTTAATTCATTCACAGACTAAAAAAGAAAAAGCTTTTAACATGTGATTAACGTGAAATATATCCTTGAAATCATAGTTTTACAATTACATATGTTGTCGTAAAAATCCAGTTTTCAGACTTACTGGAATTTTATTGACTGATTTCTTCACTTTGATTGAAAAATAAATAAAATGTAAAAAAACTTTTTTAAGAACAAGCTTTTATTTAAACGCGCTAAAAAGAATAAAATAAAATTTTCCTTTAAAACTTTTTTTACTATCAACTTATAACGTCATTACACAATTTATATGATATAAAAGCTTGTCGCAATATTTAAGTACTCATATTTACTTAGTTTGAATTTTTAAAAACCAAAATCAATCAGGTCAAGTTATTTATTTTACTTGTTTATCTACACAGGTAAATCTCGCGACAAGCTTTTATATCATATAAATTGTGTAATGACGTTATAAGTTGATAGTAAAAAAAGTTTTAAAGGAAATTTTATTTTATTCTTTTTAGCGCGTTTAAATAAAAGCTTGTTCTTAAAAAAGTTTTTTTACATTTTATTTATTTTTTACTTTTTAGTTATCGCTGGACAGGTTTCTCAGCCTGTTCAACTCATTGAACGCTGGTTCGCCATCCCTGGTTTAGCTGAATTAATTCTCGCAAAATGGTATTAGACTAAAAACACAATTTTTTTTAATCCGTAATTTTTAAGCAATTTTTTCAATCTTCATTCAGATTTTGGCTAACACTGTTCTACACACGAAAAAAAAGGTTTAGTGAGATTATCTTCATAAATGACAAAGTTATTAAATGTTTAATTAAAATTTTGACTATTTTTGAAAAACTTAAAGAATATATTATTTATTTGAAATATTTTGAAGATAAGGGATGTATTTCTCTAACATATTAGAAGAAAATTTGAATTGTTTATTAAAAACTTCAAAAGGCGTTTAAATATTTGTATTAATCAATAAAATGCTTAAGACTAAAAACGCATTTTGTAATCAAAGAAAGTTTTATCAAATAATGATAATTTTTTGCTGGACATTGAATATCTTCTACGTAAGAATCTATTTTTTTTAATTGCTCAGATCATCTTTAGAAATTTGATTTTGAAAAAATCAATAATTAAATTCAAATAAAATTAACAGATTCTATTTGTAATTAAATTTAAGGACATATGTCGTAGTGTGTGTTTAGATTACTGGTGATAAAATGAGGTATATTTAAATTACTCGTAGGCTTAAAATTAGAAAATTTCTTTAAAAAATTACTTCATTTTATTGTAAAATTATTTTTTTTAATCGAAAATATATTGCATTTCTAGATAATATTTTTCTCTTATTGCTTTCCTAGCGGATTCCTTTTTGATGGGTAAGATACATTAAAAAAATGATCTTTCCGATTCTGTAATTATTTTTTGTCTGAGTTTCATAGATTAAAGATAGATAAATTATTTAAAGAATTTTTTCAATACTCCATCTCAGTTTAACTTGGCAGCGTTCAGAAAGGTATACAATGTACCAATCTACTTGAAAAATAGCTCTACTTTTTTGTTTTGAATTTAAATCCAAGGAAATAGATAGAAATTTGTAAAAAAAATTGCATACGTTGAAGAAATTAGATTGTTTTTACGTTGTAGAAATGTAATTATTTTTTAGACAAAGTTAATTAATACTGTCAATAGCGCAACGTTATGAAATTCCAGTTTGGCTGAAAACCGATTTTCGACGCCAACTTTTGTCATTGTTGTAACAATAAAATTATTACACAACAATGCAGATATATCCAAGTTGGCGCCCAAAACTAGTTGAACGTTTTTAATTAATATCTTTTTAATTAATTGCAATATCGGAATATAAATGGTCAAAACATGCATTGTCATCCAAACTAAACGTGTATACAAAATTTCAGCTCAATGGGAGGAAGATATCAGCTTCAAAATTGAGTTGCAAGATTCCACCCGAACAAATTACATACATACATACATACATACATAACATACATACATACATACATACATATACATACATTGTAAGTTAAATAAAAGCTTTTAATAACTGCTTTTGATACGTGATTTATTTGAGATGTTTCTTTCAATTAAAAACACAATTTCTAAAACGCAAATATCTATAGTTTTTTTTTTACATTTAAATTCCGAAAAGAGATAAAACTGTTTTTTAAGCATATTGGTAAATTTTTTTCCTTTTTCAATGCATGCAATTTAAATTGAAACGGGGAATATTGAATAACATCTTCAAAAATTCACGAATTTTTGTAAATTTCTTATCTTTTGACATTTTTTATACATAAAACTGTTTTTTAAAAAAGGCAGTTTTTCGTTTCGGTTAACCGTAAAAATATAACTAAAATAACGCTCAATATCACCCCCTACTAATAATAATTAATGGTGGTAAGCCTACCACAGAATTCAAGAATTTGAGGGCTTATGTTGCATGCGCGGAAAGACAACTTTCGGAGAGTACGTAGGCAAACATATTAATTGTGTATGTGAGAAACAGAATAACAAGAACAGTTTATACACAAGAAAAATCCCGTGAAACGCCGGACCATGCAGCTATATATAGATGTAAATTAATATTTTTTTTTAAAAAAAACTAAAACACAGTAATGTTTTTAATAATTCATTACTAAATTATTTATAAATCGTACAATGGCTGCTTTCTATTGGATAAAATACGATTAATTTTGTAAATTATTAATCAAAAATAGAAATTTGATCTTATTCTAGAGGAAAAAGAAGGGAAAAAGAGTTTCATATTCTCGAAAAAACCACTACAACACTGTTTAAACGAGGAAAGAGAAATATTCCTAACAAGGAAAAGGGGAAGACATTTCGTCAAAAAGGTATTTTAATGACATAAATATAGAGAAAATCCCTCTCCTAGAAGTACTGGCGTCGAGAGAGAAAGGGGAAGTTTCCATGGTGAGGGGGGCCGTGCAACGCTGGGATATTCTCACATGAAATACACTCATCCCATGAAGCGAAGAGTTCGAAGAAGTTTTAAAATAGGGTATTTTAATGATATATTAATATGAAAGTCACAAACACATCACGAGGAGTGCTTGCACCGATATGGGAAGGGGAAATGTTAAGAGGCAAAAATATGTATACACTTGAAGAAGCCCATGCAACGCCGGGCCATGCAGCTAGTCTACACTATTAAAATCCGAAGGTAAGCAAACGTATGTACCTATCTATGTATGTATGTATGTATCTATCTATGTGCGTCTATTTCCTCACGAACCGCACCGCGCAGAAACTCGCGGAAGGTACCAAAAGATCGGGAATTTTCCGGGAAAGCAGTATTGTCCATTTATATTCCGATATTGCAATTAATTGAAAAGATATTAATTAAAAACCTCCGAAAATCCCATTTTTTGTTCGTGCAAACTTTGTTTCGTCTCCATTGTTGAAGCAATGTTATAAAAAAATGTACAAAAAATACTGTTTAAATTATTTCTCGCAAAAACGGTTTTTTACGAAAATCACAAAAAAAATTTTAAATCCGTAATTTTTAAGCAATTTTTTCAATCTTCCTACAGATTACGGATAATATTTTTTTACACTCGGAAATAAAGTTTCGTGTGATTATCTTCATAAATGATGAAGTTATTCAGTGTTAAGTTAAAATTTTGAGTACTTTTTGAAAAATCTTTAAAAAAAAGTTTTGGGAATTTTATTTTTTAAATGACTGGATCTAAAAGAGAAAGGTTTGAAGTTATTTATTGTAGAATATCGTTTTAATAACACGAAAATAAATTCATACGCAACAATTTAGAAATAATTTGCATAAAAATGCATCAATTTTAACCCTTTTTAAAAAATTTTTAAAAAATAGAAAATATCATTATTTTGCAAAAAACATTATACCGTATTGTGGTGAAATAAATGATCTTTCTGATTCTGTAATTATTTTTTGTTTGATTTCCACAGTGAAAATTGGATGGCAATTTTAAGATGGTGGAAAACGTCGGAACACCGCTCGACCGAAACGGAATGGAAGTACTGCCAAGTAAACAACCCGCAGGAGTAAAACAATTAGGCGTTTTAAGGTTTTTAATTAATATCTTTTTAACTAATTGCAATATCGGAATGAAAAATAGTTTACATCCTATTCTCAGACCTACTGAATATACGCACAAAATTTCATTAGATTCGGTCAAGCCGTTTCGGAGGAGTTTGTTTACAAACACTGTGACAGGAGAATTTTATATATTAGAAGATTAAAAGCAAAAAAAAAAAAACCTTTTTAAAAACAAGCTTTTATTTAAATGCGCTAAAAAGATTAAAATAAACTTTTTCCTTAAAACTTTTTTTACTATCAACTTATAACGTCATTACACAATTTATATGACATAAAATCTCGTCGCGAGATTAAAGGTCTCTTATTTACTTAGTTTGAAATTTTTACAAATTAAAATCAATCTGATCAAGTTATTGAGTTTAACTTCTTATAGCACGGTAGGGAAAAATTTTCATTACGCGATGACGTAAGGCATGTGGGATTCTTTATATTAATATTTATTTATATTTCTGTAACATAATACAGCAATTCCATAAACAAGAAATCGGTTACACAAATAAAATATTTTACATACAAAAGAAATCGGTTACACCAATAAAATATCCTGAATACAAAAGAAATCGGCTACACAAATAAAATATTTTAAATACAAAAGAAATCGGTTACACCAATAAAATATCCTAAATACAAAAGAAATCGGCTACACAAATAAAACATCTTAAATACAATAATTAATGTTTTAAATGTACATAATCGGCACTTCAGTAGCAAATGAGTTTTCAAGTATATTAATATTTATCTCTTAGTAACAACATTAGAGAAATAATTGATTCAGCTTTACTGATTAATTTTCAAACGCATGTGAGTCACAGTAACGGATCATTAATTTTAGTAATTATTTTTCAAATGTGAATTTTCCCACCGAGATTTTTAATTTACAAAATCTGTAACTGTGACATTTTATGAACGTGTTATATAGTGCTTCATTAATCTACACTATTGAAATCCGAAAGTAAACAAACGTATGTACCTATCTATGTATCTATGTGCGTCTATCTTCTCACGAACCGCACCGCGCAGAAACTCGCGAAAGGTACCAAAAGATCGGGAATGATCCGGGGAAGCCGTATTGCCCATTTATATTCCGATATTGTAATTAGTTGGAAAGAAATTAATTAAAAACCTCTAAAAAACCGGGTTTTTTTTCGTGCAAATTTTGATTTGTCTCCATTGTTGCAGCAATGTTATTGTTACAACAGTGACAAAAGCAGGCGTCGAAAATCGGTTTTCAGCCAAACTTGGAATTTCATGACATTGCTCTATTGATTGAATTAACTCACTCTGTTTAAAAGTAAATGCTTTTAACGTATGACTAACTTGAAATATATTATTAAAATCCCAAATTCTAAAATATTTTTAATTTTTTATAAATTTTTCTGTTTCTTGGATTTAAATATAAAAAAAAAAAGAAAATTATGATGGTTTTTAAAGTAGATTGGTAAATTGTATATATATTTCTAGACGATGCTAAGTTACATTGAGTTGAAATACTGTAAAAGTTATTCTAAAAATTTAGGAAATTTCGTAATTTTGAAACTTGTTTCTATTTAATGCTAAAATGTTTTTTTATAATATTATTTTCATTTTGAATGTTTTTTATGCAGTGAATTCAAGCAAAAGTATGTGTCTAGGTTTACTCCCCCATACTTCTTTTTTATAGTTACATATTTTTAATCAAATAACCAAACATCCAGAAATAAGCAGTCATTTTTCATTAATTATTTAATAAAAACGGATATAAATTTATATATATTTTTTAAAAACTAAAATGGTATTTATTTGTATTATTTATTACAAAATTAATTATTTAATAATAATATCGTACATTATCTGTTTTCTTCTGGATAAAACTATATTAGTTTTGTAAATTAAAAATCGAAAATAGAAATATAACGAAAGATCTTATCACTGAGAGAAAAAAGAGTTTTATACACGAAAATCCTGTGTAAACGCCGGGCTAAGCTGAGGAAAAAGTAATCTGTCTGTAAAGGAAAAGAAATTGAAGACATTTCGGGAAGAAGATAATTTTAATGACACAAGTATAGAAATCCTTCACATCAGGCATACGCCCTCACCCAGAAGTGCTGACATCGAGAAGGAAAAAAGAAATTTCCATTGGGATAAAGTTATACTCCTGGAAAAATCCTGTTCAACGCCGGGCTAAATGGAGGGGAAACACACCCTTCCGACGGGACAAAGATATGGATGAAATTGCGAAAAAATGAATTTTAATAACAAAATATAGAAATCACACACAGCCGAGGAAGTAATGACATCGAGATGGGAAGAGGAAATTTCTATTGGCAAAAAGTTATACACTCGAAAAAGCCCGTGCAGGGTTGGGCCATGCAACTATTTATGGATGTAAATTAATATTTTTTTTAAAAAAACTAAAATAGTTTTGTTTTCTATAATTCATAAATAAATTATTTATTTTTAAAAAATCGTAAAAGGACTGCTTTCTATTGGAGAAAATGAAATTAAAATTGTAAATTGTTGACAGAAAAAAGAAATTTGATTTAATACCTGAGGAAAGAAAGGAAAAAGAGTTTTATACTCGTAAAAGCCTGTACAACACCGGGCTAAAAGAGGAAAAAGAAATATTCCTAACAAGGAAAAAAAGTGGAAAAAATATCGGAAAAAAGCGAATGTTCATGACATAAATAAAAAGAAATCACTATCTTAAAATACTGGCGTCCAGAGGGAAAGGGAAAATTTCCATGGGGATAAAGTGAAGAACTCGGTAAGAGCTCAAGCACCGAAAGGCTAATCGGATAGGAAACAGACCCGTCCGATGGAGCAAAGAGGGGGGGGGGATTTCATATAGGGTATTTTCATGATATATTAAAATGGAAGTCACAAACACACCAGGAAGAGTGATTGCACCGAGATGGGATGGGGAAATGTTAAGAGGCAATAATATTTATACACTTGAAAAAGCCCATGCAACGAAGGGCCATGCAGCTAGCCTACACTATTAAAATCCGAAGGTGAACAAACGTATGTATGTATCTATGTGCGTCTATTTCCTCACGAACCGCACCACGCAGAAACTCGCGAAAGGTACCAAAATATCGGTAATGATTTGAGGAAGCCGTATTGCCCATTTTTATTCCGATATTTTAATTAGTTGAAAAGATATTAATTAAAAACCTAAGAAAAAAGCGTTTTTTTCGTGCAAACTTTGATTCGTGTCCATTGTTGCAGCACTGCTATTGTTACAACAGTGACATAAGCAGGCATCGAAAATCGGTTTTCAGCCAAACTTGGAATTTCATGACGTTGCTCTGTTGACTGTATTAAATTACTGTGTTTAAAAAATAAATGTTTTTAACGTGTGACTAACTTGAAATGTATTATTAAAATCCCAAATTCTACAATGTTTTACATTTTTATAAATTTCTATGGATTTTCTCGGTTTTAAATTCCAATAGAAAGAAAGTTACAACTATTTTTCAAGTAGATTGGTAAATTGTATATCTCTCTTAACTCTGCCAAGTTAGACTGTGTTGGAATATTGTAAAAATTATTCTAAAAAGAGTGAAAAAGAGCTATACGCATGAAAAAGCCCGTGGAACGCCGGGCTTAACCGAGGGAAATGGAACCTGTCTGTGTATAAAAGGAAAAAAATTAAAGACATTTCGGAAAAAATAATTTTAATGACATAAGTATAGAAATCAATACACATCGCGAATACACTCTCACCCAGAGATGCGGGCATTGAGAGGGGAAAATGAAAATTTCATTGAAATAAATTTATACTCACAAAAAGACCGTGCAACACCGAGCTGAGTGGAAGAAAAATGTACCCACCCAATGGAGTGAAGAGGTGAAAGATATTTCAAAAGAGGGTAATTTAGTGACATTGATACAAAAATCCCACAAACACACCAGGAAATGTTGATACCTAGAGGGAAAGGGGCAATTTCTCTGGGCATTTAAAATTATACACTCGTAAATGCCCGTGCAACGCCGGGCCATGCACCGCGCAGAAACTCGCGGAAGGTACCAAAAGATCGTTAATGATCCGGGAAAGCCGTATTGACCATTTATATTCCTATATTGCAATTAGTTGAAAATATATTAATTAAAAACCTAAAAAAAACCTGTTTTTTTTCTTGCAAATTTTGATTTGTCTCCATTGTTGCAGCAAAGTTATTGTTACATCAGTGACAAAAGCAGGCGTCGAAAATCGGCTTTCAGCCAAACTTGGAATTTCATGACGTTTCTCTGTTGTCTGTATTAACTTACTCTGTTTAATAAATTAAAAGTAAAAAAGCTTTTTAAAACAAGCTTTTATTTAAACGCGCTAAAAAGAATAAAATAAATTTTTCTTTAAAACTTTTTTTACTATCAACTTTTTCCGTCATAACACAATTTACATGATATAAAAGCTCGCGAGATTAAAGTACTCTTATTTACTTAGTTTGAAATTTTTAAAAATTAAAATCAACCCGATCAAGTTATTTAATTTACTTGTTTATCTGCAGAGGCAAATCTCGCGACAAGCTGTTATATCATATAAATTGTGTAATGACGGAAAAAGTTGATAGTAAAAAAAGTTTTAAAGAAAAATTTGTTTTATTCTTTTTAGCGCGTTTAAATAAAAGCTTGTTTTAAAAAAGCTTTTTTACTTTTAATTTATTTTTCACTTTTTAGTTATCACTGGACAGGTTTCTCAGTATGTTCATCTCATTCAATGGTAGGTGTTTGCCGGTTATTTTCGAACAGTTAGCTAAATGAATTCTCCCAAAAAAGGGTACTAGACTAAAAACACAATTTTTTAAAATCCGTAATTTTAAAGCAATTTTTTCAATCTTCGTACAGATCTTGGGTAATATTGTCCTACACACGAAAAAAAAATTCATGAGATTTTCTTCATAAATGACGAATGTATTAAATGTTTAATTAAAATTTTGAGTATTTCGTCAAAAATCGTAAAAAAAAAAAGTTTTCGGCATTTTATTTTTTAAATGGCTAATTCTAAAAAAGCAAAGCAGAAGCTGTTTTAGTAAGGAATGTCGATTCATTTAAACAAAAAAAAAAAAATTCATGAGCAACGATTTAGATATTATTTTCATAAAAACGCATCGATTTTGAATTTTTTTAAAAAAAAATCGTAAGAAATACAAATATTATTATTTCGTAAAAAACATTATACCTTATTGGGACGAAATAAATGATCTTTCCGATTCTGTAATTATTTTTTGTCTGAGTTTCATAGATTAAAGTTAGATAAATTTTTTAAAGAATTTCTACAATGCTCCCTCTCAGTTTAACTTTGCAGCGTTGAGAAAGGTATACAATGTACCAATCTACTTGAAAAATAGCTCTACTTTTTTTGTTTTGAATTTAAATCGAAGAAAACAGATAGAAATTTCTAAACAAATTGCATACATTGCAGAAATTAGATTTTTACGTTGTAGAAATGTAATTATTTTTTAGACAAAGTTAATTAATACAGTCATTAGCGCAACGTTACGAAATTCCAGTTTGGCTGAAAACCAATTTTCGACGCCAACTTTTGGCATTGTTGTAACAATAACATAATTACAACAATGCAGATATATCAAAGTTGGCGCCAAAACTAATTTAATGTTTTTAATTAATACCTTTTTAATTAATTGCAATATCGGAATATAAATTGTCAAAACATGCATTGTCATCCAAACTAAACGTGTATACAAAATTTCAGCTCAATGGAGTGAAGATATCAGCTTGGAAATTGAGTTGCAAGATTCCACACGAACAAATTACATACATACATACATACATTGTAAGTTAAATAAAAGCTTGTAAAAAATAAATGCTTTTAACGTGAGACTAATTTTAAATATATTATTAAAATCCCAAATTCTAAAATGTTTTACATTTTTTACAAATTTTTCTGCAATTTCTTGGATTTAAATTAAAAAAAAAAAGAAAGTTATGACTATTTTTAAAGTAGATTGGTAAATTGTATATACATTTCTAGACGATACTAAGTTAGACTGCGATGAAATACTGTAAAAATTATTCTAAAAATTTAGGAAATTTCGTAATTTTGAAATTTTTTTCTATTTTTATGCCTTTTTTTAAATATTTTGTGTGGGAACATAAAATAATTAAAAAAAGGTATTTTTCCCTTTCAAGGAGCCATAAAAATGCAATGAAAAAAATTGTTAAATGCCAGTAACCTCCGACAGAATTGACCAGTTTGTGTATATAAGGCTATGGAGCATGTTCAAAAAGACTACTTTCCTTATTTTTATAAAAAAAAGTTTTTTTTATTTAAAAAAGAAAAAACAATTTAGTGTGAAAAACATTAAAAATATAAGGAGATGCTAAAATGTTTTTATTTGATAGTATTATTTTCATTTTGAATGTTTTTTATGCAGAGAATTCAAGCAAATGCATGCGTCTAGGTTTACTCTCCCATATTTCTTTTTTATAATTACATATTTTTAATCAAATAACCAAACATCCAGTCATAAGCAGTCATTTTTTATTCACTATTTAATAAAAACAAATATAAATATATATATATATATATATATTTAAAAAAAAACCTAATTTGGTATTGATTTGTATTATTTATTACAAAATTAATTATTTAATAATAATATCGTACATTATCCGTTTTCTTGTGGATAAAACTAGATTAGTTTTGTAAATTAAAAATCGAAAATAGAAATAATATCTTATCACTGAGAGAAAAAAGACTGAAAAAGAGTTTTATACACGAAAAAGCCTGTGTAAACACCGGGCTAAGCTGAGGGAAAAGAAATCTGTCTGTAAAGGAAAAGAAATTGAAGACATTTTGTGAAGAAGATAATTTTAATGACATAAGTATAGAAATCCTTCACACATCAGGCATACACCCTCACCCAGAAGTGCTGACATCGAGAACTAAAAAGGAAATTTCCATTGGGATAAAGTTATACTCTTGTAAAAAGCCCGTGCATTGCCGGACTAAATATAGGGAAAACAGACCCGTCCGTCGGGACAAAGACACAGATGTTTTGACATTTTTTATACATAAAACTGTTTTTTAAAAAAGGTACTTTTTCATTTCGGAGAACCATAAAAATATAACTAAAATAACTCTCAAAATCGACCCCTGCCACTAATAATTAATGTTGGTAAGCCTTCCACAGAATTCAAGAATTTGAGGGCTCCGCTTGCTTGCGCGGAAAGACAACTTTCGAAGAGTCCGTAGGCGAACATTTTAATTGTGTATGGGAGTAACAGAATAACAAGAACAGTTATACACAAGAAAAATCCCGTGCAACACCGAACCATGCAGCTATATATATGTGGATGTAAATTAATAATTTAAAAAAAAAACTAAATTACAGTATTGATTTTTATAATTCCTTACTAAATTATTTTAAAAATCGTACAATGGCTGCTTTCTATTGGATAAAATAAGATTAATTTTGTAAATTATTAATCGAAAATAGAAATTTTATATTATTCTTGAGGAAAAGGAGATAAAAAGTGTTTTATATTCTCGAAAAAGCCCGTGCTACACCGGGTTAAACGAGGAAAAAGAAATATTCCTAACTAGGTAAAGTGGAAGAAATTTCGAAAAAAAAGGAGTTTTAATGACATAAATATAGAGAAATCACTCTCCTAGAAGTGCTGGCGTCGAGAGGGAAAGAGAAAATTTCAATGGGGATAAAGTAATGTGCTCGATAAGAGTTCGAGAAACGCCGGGCTAATCGGTCGGGAAACAGACGCATCCGACGGGTCAAAAAGGAGGAAGAAATTCCGAAAAAAGTGTATTTTAATGGTATATTAATATGGAAGTCACAAACACATCAGAAAAAGCTTACACTAAGACAGAAAGGGAAATTTTTAAGGCAAAAATATCTATACACTTGAAGAAACCCGTGCAACGCCGGGCCATGAAAACTAGTTTGTATTTTAAAATCGTTCATCATATTCACTTTATATGAGTAAACTATTGTTGATTGTCATCAACAATTGTTTTGATAGAGGAATTTAAACGACTTTCATTGAATAAACTACAAACAATCAATGAAGATTTGATTAATTTCAGAAAGAACAGACAAGGCTTATCGATTTTTACTTTTAATTGCCAAAGTCTTAGAGACTTAAAAGATTCACACAGTAGTAAAAAATTCAAATATCTTAGTTTTATCAGAAACTTGGCTGGACAATGAAAGTAATAAGTTATAATTGCTGCAATATATATTACTCCGAACAAAAAATTGGATGACATTATAGAGTTCCTTCATCGATCATTATTACCATACACATCAAGAGACTCTGCTTACTTAATAAAAATTATGACAAAATACCTATGATTTTAAGTGGAGATTTTAATGTCAATTTTGCTTTAGACAAATCTCTACAATTGATTGAATTTTTAAAGACAATTTCGCCTTATATCTAAAAATAACAGAATAATATCAACGACAAAATCAAATACTACGATTCATGCAGTGTTTTCGAGATTCTTAAATGATATTGAGTGCAAAACCTACATTTCTTATTTTAGTTACCACAAGCCTTTGATAACAAAAGTATGTACAGAAACACCCATAAGCATAATGGAAATAGAATAATAGTAATGATACTTATCTATAAATGTATTCAATAAAATTTTTCTTAGTATAATGTATTGAAAATGAAAATTTTGTTTATATTTACACCTTTTCCATCCTAATTATTTTTAAATAGTTTTACATAATAATGATAATAATAAATTTGTTAATTATATATATATATATACTAGCTGACCCGGCACAAACGTTGTTTTGCCATTTAAATTATTTCTAGAGAATATTTTGGTAGTCAAATAAAAATGAACTATCTCATTGTAAGTGTGTGGGGATGTGGTATATGACTGAAAAAGGAATGGAGCGCTGTGAACGATGACCGCCTATAAAAGTAACAAAACTCCTAACATTCATTTTTTGAATTCTTTGTACTTTTATTATTTTAACTAATAAATTTCAAATAACATCTCTATCACAAATTGTGACAATTAAAAAATAACTTTATCAGTCTCTTAGTGCAATGGAGTGTACGATATTTTTAGTGAGTCCATCTTTAGCCAACACAAACAAACTAGATGGTTTACCCACGCGAGAACATGCCGCGTATAATTGTCCGTGTGAAAAACACGGTGTGCTCAAATCTAAGCCACAAACAGACATCGTTTGGCTTTGAGACTTATTGATTGTCATTGCGTATGCCAATCTAATTCGAAGTTGAATCTGTTTGAATTCAATCGGCACATTTGTGGGAATAATTAGCATTCGTGGTAGTAATATATCTTCCCCTTTGGAACTTGACATTCAAAACGCTTGCCTCGACAACGTTTTTTATCAATTTTCAATGACTAATCGCGTGCCATTGCACGGCCGTGGTGGGTTCAAATTACGAAGCAAATAACCGGAAATCGAACCTTCAGTTGTATATGGTACGGTGCCATGCCTGGCAAATCCAATGAGTTCAAAAACTGTGCTGGAAAGTTTACAGCCTCGTTGGTATCGCAAACTGCATCGATAGATTTGTATGACATCAAGTACCCTGGAATCAACTGTTGTATCTTGAAATTCAAATTGTTTTCGTCCACATTTTTTGCTGCCAAAATTGCTCTTTCTGCCAGCCACTCATGATTCAAGTGTTGTATGTGTATATCGTGAAATATCTGGTCAATGAGAGCATTTTGCGAGTTAATGATTGAGCAGAAATCGGTCGGCAATTTTATGCATCCAGTGTTTTCATGTACAGCTACTTTTCCATCGCCGATATCTAACAGCTGTTTTGAGAATGTTTCAGCGGATGGACCTTGAAGCATTTAAGCGCGTATATTTACTTTCAGCTGTACTTTTTCAACATTACGCCACATTGGCGATGATTTCAAGCAAGCGTTGATCTCATTAGCGCACGTTGAACGTGGATTGACGTGACAATGGTTCAGGTGGTGTTTCAAGTTCTGGTAGTTGCACTATTTCTGACGCGCAACACATCCCGGCTGGCTCATTTTTTAATTTAAGCGCATTGCAACACGGACACATTCCTTGTCCATAGCACCAATTTCCACATTCGAATGAACGTAATATTTAACATCGGGCTCATACTCGAATGCTAGAAGATGGAATGAATCGGATGTAAATGCTTGATGTACTTGTTGGCGTTGTTGGTCATTTGTTCTGCGTGTGTCAAATAAGAATCGACATGCTTGTCTTTGTTCTAATCGTCTTTTTTAATTATGTTCAACTTGTGCTTCTTGTGATTGTGATTCACGCAACTGCGCCATGTTCACACACATATATTCATTATCCTGTTGCATTTGTTCGCCAGTTCATTGAGCTCTTCTATTTCGCATGGCTGTGGATTTAGTCGTTCTACGACCCAAATCCGACCCTTTGCGTCTGGCTGGCACTGTTCACTGTACAAAGCACACAAATAGATCAAATTGAAGTACTTAATGCTAGAAAACAGTATACTGAAAATGTATCTGTTCTTTTATTATTTTACCTATAACTTTAGCAATTATAAAATACGTATATATTTATCTTTTAATTGAAAATGATTCCTGAAAATTTTGCGAGCACTGAGTATTACAGTTTTATTAATTGTCATTTAATAATAAATAAACTAATAAAAAATAAATAAGAACTCATATATGTCTGGAAATATTCAGAAATGGTTTATACAGGTAACACAATAATTGTTGTTAGCGGGAGCTCGGGACACTTTTTGAAAACTATTGATTTCTATGAGATCACTTAATTAACTGAACCTGAGAACTATATTGAGCAAAATGGCAATAACTGTGATCTCGTGTCATTTATTTGAAATTATGATAACAAAGTAAAAGCGATTACATTTTTCGCAAATATTTTTGATATTTTTATTTTATAAACAGATGCAATATATGAATTTTTGAAGAAAAAGATATGTACAAAAAATAATAAAAAATAAACTTTTCATTTGCCAAATTTGGTGATTTTTGACTTTTTATAGACACCCCTTTTGCTAGTGTAACCCATGAGCAGGGTGATTTGGACGGTGGAACAGAGAAAAGTCACATCTGGCGCGAAACCGATTTTCGACGCCAAGCGAAATAAATGGCGAAATAAACAACACACAAGCTAAGACAATTGAGCATTTTAAGGTTTTTAATTAATATCTTTTCAACTAATTGCAATATCGGAATGAAAAATAGTTTACGTCCTATCCTCAGACCTACTGAATATACGCACAAAATTTCATAAGAATCAGCCTAGCCGTTTCGGATGAGTTTGGTTACAAACACTGTGACAGGAGAATTTATATATATATATATAAGATTACTTTAAATAACACACTTAATTATACAATTCATTACATATAGGCCAAAGAAGTTGACTTCTACCGCGTGTTCACACTAATAAACGCATGCATTTTTTAAATTTACTTGTTTATCTGCAGAGGTAAATCTCGCGACAAGCTATTATATCATATAAATTGTGTAATGACGTTATAAGTTGATAATAAAAAAAGTTCTAAAGTTTATTTTATTCTTTTTAGCGCATTTAAATAAAAGCTTGTTTTTAAAAGGGTTTTTTTTTTAAATTTATTTTTTACTTTTTAGTTATCACTGGGCAGGTTTCTCAGTCTGTTAATCTCATTCAACGCATCATTGCTGCTAGGTGTTTGCCGGTTATTTTCGAACAATCTAGCTAAATGAATTCTCGTAAAAAGGGTACTAGACGAAAAACACAATTTTTTCTTAAATCCGTAATTTTTAATCAATTTTTTCAATCTTCGTACAGATCTTGGGTAATATTGTTCTACACACGAAAAAAAAGTTTTATAAGATTATCTTCCTAAATGACGAAGTTATTAAATGTTTAATTAAAATTTTGAGTATTTCGTCAAAAATCGTAAAAAAAAAAAAGTTTTTGGCATTTTATGTTTTAAATGACTGATTGTAAAAGAGAAAAGCATGAGCTGTTTTGGTACGGAATGTCGATTCATTTAAACAAAAAAAATTCATCCGCAACGATTTAGACATTATTTCATAAAAACGCATCGAATTTGATTCATTTAAAAAAATCGTAAGAAATACAAATATTATTATTTTGTAAAAAACATTATACCATATCGGGACAAAATAAATGATCTTTCCGATTCTGTAATTATTTTTTTGTCTGAGTTTCATAGAATAAATTTGGATAATTTTTTTAAAGAATTTCTACAATACTCCATCTCAGTTTGTGGTGACCTGTAGTCACCCCTTACATTCCTACCTTCCTGTCTATATGAAAACCCGGCTAGATGTGTAGGAGGGACTAAATGATCCAAAGACATTATTCCAATCCAAACTGATTTATTGATTTTTATCACTTATTTAGGAACATACACGACACAATTCTAATTAAGGTAATAAATTATAGTAGAGTGCAGAGATGAGATATACACAAGTAGGATAATATTACAGAACCTCAACTGAATCTAAGATAGCTTAAACGCGCACATTTACAACTACGCCGCACACTAATAATCAGCTTTTACTTAATCAAATTTACAGTACCTTATGCCTTAAGGGTCCCGTAGACAGAAATTCCAACTCTAAAACGATGAAAGCGCCCTCTTCTGGGAGGGGGGAATGGGCGTTTCTAAAAGAAAGGCCAAGTACTCATGAGTACTGGTCTTAATGATCGGAGGTAAATAGTTCCTTCATAAAAGATAAATTATATGCCTTTTTTCCTTAATTTTCAATATTTTCTTGACTTTGAAATAAACATTTTTTTCAAGCTATTATTTTTCCAAATTTGCATTTACTTGATCCCATTTTCTGATGATTATGTTCTGACAGCTGTCATGATGAAAGAAAATGACGTCACAGAATCATACAAGCCTCTTCTACAACAGTTGAGAGAGGGATTCTAAAGGCAAAGGGAGCTCGAGACAGGAAACCCTCCCCCCCTCCTCTCTTTCGCCTTCTATTTTTGTTCTTGGAGGGTCCAGTTTACAACCAACTGAAGACTATTTATATGACAACTGACCCCTCTTTTACTGCCCACCCCATGGCAGTTTTCAATTACATGAAAACTGTGCCCGACATTCTAGTTGTACAAAGAAACTGCTTTTTTTACGCTGTTTCGTTTCTGTTTTGAGGAACATCAGTTTTTCATTTGAATTTTATAAAAATATAAGTTTTAGTTATAAGGCAAAAACCTTTATATATATATATATATTTCTGTACATTCAAAACAATTTTCTGTGATATTCTTTAATACTAAATTGCATCAAAATCCTTTTTTAAACAATTTAATGACAAGAGAAATTTATAAAATTAATGGAATGAATAGTGTAATGTGATTTAAATTATTCTCTTTCCTGAAATATTTCAGGTCAGTTCTTTATTTCCGATTCAGTTCAATAATTTTATTTAAAAACGGTTTAAGACATGTAACAAAAAAAATCTTATATAAATTTAATAAAGTACAGTGGCGTAACTACCAATGGGCTAGGTAGTGCCATGCCCCCTTGAGCTTAGGGGGTGTGAGGGTCCCCTTGAGCTCAGGGGACCCTCACGCCTTGACCACCAAGCAAGTCGAGCTTGCGATAATTTCTCCATTATTGAGGTATAAATATAAAAGATTGTTACATAGCTGTAATCATGGCAACTCCGTTGAAAGTAATTTCAAACCTTGTAAGGAATTCCCCTAAATTCTTTCCTTTGTTTGTGTACAGTGTTGCGAATTTTACTTATTAAAAAGTTTATGTTATTTTTCAATTTTTTCATTTTTCTAATCTTTACTTGAAAATAAACATCAAGTTCCATGAAATGTCTTACCATACATCTAAAAAAAACTACACAGGAAGCTATTTCTTCTTGGTCATTTTATTTTTTATAATATGATTCATAATAAGCTACTTTCCTATTTCAATGTTTCGCAATCTGGTATCTGCAACAGACTGATGTAATTTTGACCCCCCTCCTCTGTTTTTTCGTGTGTTTTTATTTTAAATAGTTATAATAATTTTGTATTATATTTTCTTGTTTGTGCATATTCCTTTTATCATTTCCTGTCTATCACATGTCAAATCGAACCTGGGTAATCACTAAATTCACAAGGAAACTCATATGCATACATGTAAGTAGTTTGTAGCTTTGCTTTCCTATGATCTGCAGAGCTTGACACAGGGCTGATGTGAATCATCTTTGTATATATATATATATATATATATATATATAATACTCTAATATATTTTTAATTAATAAAACTTCACCAATATTCTCACTTTTTTTTGCACCAAGACCTTTGGATACCTAGCTACGCCACTGATAAAGTATATTGAGTATTGGTTTTGGGACCCACACAATTTTTTGGAAGAACAGCTTTAGTGTTGGAATTTCTAATATAAATATAGTTACAAAAAAAAGGAACGAGTTTTACAGTAGTCGCATATGATGTGTAACATCTGACATGTTATCCTGGTAAATACGCAATAGTAACATAAATCCTGAAAAAAATTAATCGGGTATGATTGGAAATAATTTCTATCGAATAATTTTAGTTTTAATGAAAATTTTATTTAATTAACACAAAGAGTCCTGTAATTTTTTATCAAAAATAAATATTCTTGTTCAATTTGGGGAAGACACACACACAATAGACTTATGATGACTAAAATATGACACATATACTTGAGATTTTAAAGTATTTAATAACCTTTGAAAAACAACGTCAATAACAGTACTACTGTTAGTTGTCGATATATTTCGGTTTGTGTTCATTTCGAGCTTGAGCTCATCATTCAAAAAAGCTATGAGCGGACAATCGTAAAGTTACCTGACTGACACACAGATTTGGTAAAGCAGTAATTGGTTCGGCCATTTGTTTCTGAGAGATTTGTGTTCGTTGCAAAAAAAAAAAAAAAAAAAAAAAAAATTTCTGCTGCGTGGAGTTGAATTTTGTGCAATTCTTTTCGGCTGTACTCCTTCAGTTTTTAATTTTTTTTCTCACGTTTCTTTTGTCGAAAATCTCGCATACATTCTGGTTTGGATTTACTCGTCTCGTCAAATCACAAAATCGTTTTAAAGTTACTGTATTCCAGATTTTAATTTCAATTAACTTTTTTCACCAATCATACTAAATATTTTTCTTATTTATCACACTAATGTTATATTTTTAATATCACAAACAGAAACCACAGCAATATATTTAAAAAAAAATAAAAAGAATTTAAATCAGCATTTAAAACCGTGGAGGATTATATACCATAATGACTAAAGACGCGAGATTCCCAAGTTCAAAAAAGGTCATGAAGAATACAAAGAAACTGTAAACTCAAGTGTCATTCTCGCTATCCGATCTTGGCTTCGAACAGGGATGGCCAACTCAAATGACCTTGCGGGCCACTTCGGGAAAACATTATAATCCTGCGGGCTGCAAACAAAAATTATATATCTTTATATTATATTTAGACCCATCACAAACATTTATTGGAATGAAAATTTAAAACGGAATGAATTATTATTGATTTCATTATTTTTCATCTATACAAGCATAGATAATTTATAATAATAATGCAAGGATCAAATATGTCTAATTCTAGCAATAGGCAGCGCGATGGAGTTACAGGAATCGAGTGTGATGCTGCGCTGCAATACCGCACACTTCTAAGAATGTATTAAAATAAAAGAAAGGTAATAAAATAGAAACAGTTATGAAGTATATTTGTTACAAAACACTACATTAAAAACAAAAATATTGTACAAGGTAACGGACCTCGTAATTTTGAACCATGGTCAAGTGACGGGGATGACACCTGAGATAGCCCCTCATCTCCTAACTACCACACTAAAGGAAGGACGTCTGAGCTCTCGACAGATTTAACGTGCATCGCTCCCCTACACGGTGGGTCTTTAGTGGTGCTGGGCTTGAACTTAAAATTGTGGAACTATTTGCCTATATTTGTACTTGCAGTGCATTCTTCATAGCGCATTAACTTAGAATTCATTTTGAAAAAAAAAAGCATTGATGAGTTATCTTGAATAATATATAAAACACATGTATAAATGAAAATGCAAAATGTAGATACTGCTTTCCAGACAGAAATTTAAAAGAAAATTTCTGCAATGTTATTTCTAAGTTGAATTTTCAGTGAAGGAAATAAAAATGGAATAAAAACATCAGTAGCAATAGTAAATAAATTAATTGAAATTTATATGTTTTAAGAAGAAACTATTAATGTTACTAAAAATATTCTTAATATTATGGAAAACTTTCTAATTTATTTTAAATCAATGGTATTTCATCTTCGGAATATTTGAATCTTATTTAAAATGTGATGATCAATAAATCCATTTAGTATGTGGAAACTTTCACAATATTTGAAATGAACAGCGGAACAAGAATTTAGAAAAAAGAAATACACACTTTTCTTTCCAATTCCTGAAATTCTGTCCTATATTCTTTTTTCGTTTAGCCGAAAGAAATTTTTTTTTTGAAGCTGCGACGATGATCCATTTTGTTTAATAACTGAAATAAACTGTGCAAAATAAGTTTTAAAACAGCTGATATTCAAATAACTTGGAAAAAAACACATGAATTTCAATTTTGGAGATATGTAAGAAAAGAATGCGAAAACTGATTCACTTTATCTTGACGATTCAAATGCATTTTCCAAATATTAATTGTTTATTTTAATTATTAATAAAATATAACTTATTTAGTTTTTTAAATAATTTTAAGAAAGGTGGAATAAAAAACAGAGGATAGCTTTTTGTACAAAACGTATTTGTAGTTATTTTCAAGCACAGACTCAAACTTTCCAAAGAATGATGTAATTGTAAATAATATCTTGAATGCCTATAGATTCTTAGAAAACAAGACCCATTTTGGGGGGAAAAAACATCTCTGTTACACAATCCACCGAAGAGTCATAAATACCAAGGGAACGCAGGGAAAATTTCATGTATCCTTCCGCAAGAAGGCGGAGTTACAAGTTTACTTTCCCCTCATTCCAAATATGCAATGCTGACTTATTTAATTACTCGCAAATATATATATAAATTAGTTTAAAAATTTTAAAGTATATGCGTTTGAAAGAGCATAAAAAATAAAGGATTTCCGCTTTTTAACTTTTTTTATCCGATAATTGAAAATATTTTTATGATGGTTTCAACGCACTAAATGTAAATTTTCAAGCTTTTAATAAATATTTAAAAATATTATGAAATTTTTTTAAAAAAATCGAAATCAAGAGAAATATTATTTTTTTTATCTTTAGGATGCATTTTGTTTTATACAGTTAAGAGCAATGCCTTAGACGTAAATTGAATTATAAGAAACTCCATAGGATTAACATTACACTCGGGTTTCGTGGTGGCGTGTCACCTGGAGCCTTAATGTTTCGGTTCCTTTACGACGAACTTCAAGCACTATCGATAGCTGGATCAAATGTCGATGGCTCCACGCTCCGTAATATTTAATTATACTGCTTTTTAATCTTCAATAACCACTTCTCTTTGCACACATAAAACGTATCAACCTCGCTTAACTTGTCAACAACTATGCGTCGACAGCTCACTCTCTTTACTTTACTTTACTTCACTTCACTTAACTTGACCTCTACTTCGCTCTCCCTCAACTCGCGAAAACCGAATTTATATAATATTCTTCATTTACAAAAATCATGTTTGGCTTCTCGATGAAGGTTGGTTGAAATAAATATTTTGATTTAAAGGGAAAACGAAGAAATTAGTATAGACGCGTATAGATCCGTCACAAGTTTAACTTAGCAGCATTGAGAAAGGTATACAATGTACCAATCTACTTGAAAAATAGCTCTACTTTTTTTTGTTTTGAATTTAAATACAAGAAAATAGATAGAAATTTGTAAAAAAATTGTATACGTTGTAGAAATTAGATTATTTTTACGTTGTAGAAATGTAATTATTTTTTAGACAAAGTTAATTAACACAATCAATAGCGCAACGTTATGAAATTCCAGTTTGGCTGAAAACCGATTTTCGATGCCAACTTTTGTCAATAACATTATTACAACAATGCAGACATATTGATGCTGGCCCCAAAACTAGTTTTTTAACGTTTTTAATAAATATATTTTTAATTAATTGCAATATCGGAATATAAATGGTCAAAACATGCATTGTTATCCAAACTAAACGTGTATACAAAATTTCAACTCAATGGGTTGAAATTATCAGCTTCAAAATTGAGTTGCAAGATTCCACCCGAGCAAACTACATACAGGTATAGGACAAAATAATGGGAACACCTGAGAAAAAATAAAAAATTTAATTAGTAAGGTGTTGGGCCCCCTTTGGCCTGAATGACTGCTAGCATTCGACGTGGGATTGAAAAATAAAGGTCTTGAACAAAATTCATAGGAATTTGTACCCATTCTTCGTGCAGGACAGTCTCGAGTTCAAATAGTGTGCGAGGAGGTGGGAACCGAGCACGGACTTTGTTCTCTAAATAACCCCACAAAGGCTCAATGATATTGAGATCAGGGGACTGAGGACACCAGGTTAGATGTTCCACTTCATCATCATGCTCATGTAACCATGTTTGAACACCGCGTGACGTGTGAACAGGGGCGTTGTCGTCTTGGAACACAGGACGTTCTCCTGGAAAAAGAGTCTGAAGCATAGGGTGAAGATGATCTGTGAGAATGCTTCGATGATGGTCGCCTGTGATACTCCCCCTCAAGACAACGAGAGGCTCCAACCCACGGGAAGATATTGCTGCCCAAACCATCACAGAACCCCCTCCATGCTTCACAGTTGGAACCAGGCAATCAACATGAAATGCTTCTGTCGGTGTTCGCCAGACGAACACACGCGTCCGGTGGTCTGGAATAATGTAAATGAGGATTCGTCAGACCAGATGACTTGTTCCCATTGCAGTTGCGTCCAGTTTAGGTGGTCTCGGCACCACTGTAATCTCTTTGCAGCATTCCGCCCCGAAACTAACGGTTTTCGAATAGCTACTCTGCCGTGGATGTTCGCAGCATGTAACTCTTGTTGAATAGTTTTCATGGATACGGGGTTCAGAAGGTGGGTGTTCATCTCGGACGTTATCTGCGGCAGAGTAGTCTTGCGATTTCAGGCGACTATCCTCTTCAACACCCGTCTATCACGGTCCTCCAACTTCAATTTTCGCCCATTGTTCTGCTTCGCAGAAGACACCTTACCCAGGTTTGTGTAGGCTGTCATAACCTTTGACACAGTGGTCCTTGAAACACCCACAAGGTTGGCTGTTCTGGACACGGTGGCTCCAGCGAGGCGAGCTCCAATTACCATACCTCTTTTCACGTCAGAGAGGTTGCACATAATCCCGCTGAGCTGGGAACAGAATTTTCTCAAGCAACTTTCACACTGTAAAATACTTGACTGATACCTTCCTTTTCGTCGCCACTAGGTGGTACACTGTTGCGACACGTGGCAGCTGTTTATTGGGCGGTTGAAGTATGACTCATTTTTAAATGAGTGTTCCTATTATTTTGTTCTACACCTGTACATACATTGTAAGCTAAATAAAAGCTTGTAATAATAAAACATAACTTTGATTGTTATGATGCTGTATTTGTTATAATTTAAGGTTTAGGAGACAATTTTTCCAAAATATAATCCAATGACTTAAATAATTATTTAATTGTTATTTTTAAGTACATTGCAAAACTATAAAAATACAGCAAAAAGAATTTTGAAAAATTATTTTCGAAATATTGAGAAATCTGAACCACAAAATATTACAAAAATTTGTTCTTATAACTCCAAAAAGTATATATATTACAAAAACAAATAAAACTTTCGCAGGAATATACACTTCTTCAATGTATACTAAACAACAAAACTCGTTTTTGGCAATAAAATAATGCAATACATGTGTTCAACATAAAAATACACATAATTTTTTTTTTAAACTTTTTTTTCCCATATAAAATTACATTGAAAAATAACTTAGTTGAATAATTCCCCTTACTTTTAGCACAAAGCATTGCTTATAATTCAAAGAACAAACTCACACACAAAAAATTTCATAAGAATATTTAAATCACTTGTAAGAGTTACCGTCAACGGTTACCGTGAACCATTATGTACAAAAATAACATTCTTCGGAAATTCAAAATAAAGTTTATATTTGCAATAAAACTTTTTAAAGATTTAGGAAGGTATTAAAACTCTCCAGGAAAGTACGAGGGGCCTTTCTGTGAACCTTATACTTCAAACTCTTACATTTTTGAAGGGCTTTTTTTTACGAGACAGTTTCTTTAGAATGCCTCGTTGAATCAACAATTCTCGTATTGTCGAGGTACCAAGCATATCCCTTTTCATTGAGGCCCGAATTTTATTCCTAACTTTTGAAGTTGAGATAACAGACCCAGAATTAAAAGTATTATTGCAATATAAATCCCTAAGCGGAGTGTTTGTAGCTCAACAAAGTGGGAGGTTTATACTCCACATGACATTGTTAAAACTTTCATTGCAGTACTGAGTTTTAACGTGAAGACATTTTCTTAGAAGATTTTGATCACAAAGATCGATATAAGTTTTTTTAGAAGAATTAATAACTGTGAATTTGTGTGTGTGTGGAAGATCCGTTGATTTTTCTTTCAACGTATCCCCAACAAATTCTGCGCTCTGGAAATCTCTTCTTTTTTTTGGCCTCACTGATCTTTTTGGCATGATAACTTTAATTTAATAAAAATTACTACAACTCTATATAAAATTACTAATAAAAAATATCTAAACAGCCCTAATTTTGAAAGCAACTGATAGTTCAGTTCAGTTCAGTTTTTGTGGGATATGAAGCAACAAAGGCTATTATCCCCAGCAACAGATAAAAAGATGTAACTCGTTTTAATCAAAACAAACATTGCAATCAGTTTAACTGTTGCCTATTTGAAAGCGAAATATATCTTTTAAAATATTTATAAAGTGAGAAATAAAGTTTACTAAACTTAAAAATAATTCATTAAAATATTTTAAATGCATAAAAATTGTGTTCTGTGGGTGAAAATTCAACCGAAAACTCTCACTTCTGGTTTCGGATTTAAATTTCCGGTTTCGATTTAGGCTTACTACCACCCGAACAAAAACAGCTGTTACTTTTTTTCTAATTAACCCAGAGTTAAATGTAAGATATATTTTTAGAAAGTATATTGAACAGGCTACAGCAGGGCTTCTCAAACATTCAATATTTGCGACCCAATATTCAATCATAATTTTCATCGCCTCCCCTCCCCCCCCCTACACTACGACTGTAACCTTTTAAGTGCCGCTGGCGTATATAAACGTCTCGCTCAGCCAGTGCATTAATTGCCCCGGGGGGATGTATATTTTCGTTTTTCTGGAGTACGATCTTTTGTGTGAAATGCTATCCATAAAATTATTTTGGAAGGCTTTGGAATGCAATGAAATGACTTTGACAGTGTTTGCGAAAGATTTACCATTTCAGAGGATTTGCTTATTAATTTCCTTTTTACCCCCTCCCCCCAATTCACCACATTCGCTCTCCTACGTGTTAAACTGAGGTATTGGGGAGCGAATCACGTAACTATTGATCGGCGTTTAAGGGATTAATTATAAACCGTACAAATTATCAAGATAAGTGTTAATTTTTGCTTATAATTTTATACATGGCAAGCCCAAGGGTTATTGGTAATTAATAAACTTGTTCTTAACTTAGTATTGTTAAATTAATTATAAAGTACAATACGCAGTACTGATATCTTTATAAGTGTATTGAGTCAGTGTAAATGTGTATTTTATTTTTTATAATGTTATAAGGTATTTTTTTTGTTTGTTTATTTTCAGTAAATTAATAAAAAAAATTTTAAATCTTGTTTTTGACTTTTCAATATGCTCGCGCCCCACTCGTAGGATTTTCACACCCCCTAAGGAGGTGCGCTTCATTGTTTGAGAAACACTGGGCTGAAAAAATAGATTAAAAAAAATTTTTTTTCTTCTTTTGATGGAAATGATTTTAAATCCTTCGGATCCCAAAAGTTGAAAAAAATCTCTGTTTTTCTCTTGTATTTGATAAGAGGGTTACCGCAGTAGCTGAGGTCACGGAATTGTATGCGGTGAGTCATGAGTTAGAGGCTAGTGCAGCTGTAGACCCACCCACCAAGCACCCACGTAAAATCATCCAAGGCTCAGAGTCCTCCTGTTGGTGTGGAAGTTCGGAGAGGGACGGTGCCAGCTTAAATGTCGTTCTCGTCACTTGACTATGGTTTCGGAATTACGAGGTCTGTAGCTTTCTCTAGTGGGACGTTAATAGACATTCACTACAAGTATGGGGAAATAATATAAAAAGATGTCTCATAATCACTGCTTTTGTTCCTTAGTGAAGTGTCTTGGCGACGGAACGCCCCCGCTTTTACGCATTCTTGTCTGTATTTATATATTATATCCTCAACGAGGGTCAAAGCTAGGAGACGCTATTCTAACGCTAAGTACGGACACAAACAATGCGCCCTTAACGCTGTTTAACAAATATATTTACAAAATTCAAAACAGTCTATTTAGCTTATTGAGTTCTTAAGTACGCAAATTCCGAACAACTTATGTGGCCGCGGTAGCCAAGTGGTCTAGGCATCGGATCATGGCTAGCGTGTCATGAGTTCTATCCCAGTACCAATGAAGACTCGCCGTGTAGGGGAGCGCGGCACGTTAAATCTGTCGAGAGCTCAAACGTCCTCCCGTTGGTGTGATGTGGTAGTTAGGAGAGGGGGTGCAAGCTCAGGTGTCATCCGCGTCACTTGACCATGGTTCAAAATTACGCGGACCGTCCCCAAAAGCCCTTGTGTAGCTGAACAGTGGGACGTTAATATTCACTCACTCACTCACTTAAGGCACCATGAGGACTATTGGGGAAGAACCTTATAATAAAAACGCTCACTGGTTTGAGGAAGTGGAACACCCAGGCTTCTGGTTAGTGGCAAAGTCGTATTAGTTGAGCGTGAGGTGTATTGGGTTATCTGTTTAACAAACTTATATATACGGGGCTGTGAATTCATCACGCACTCACACAGATTGAATGGGGGTGGTACTCACAACTATTTTTGCTCTAGAGCCGATAAAAAAAAAGTCCAGTTGTGCTCTAGAGCGTGAAAAAGACTGTTGGTGACATCGGTAATTTAGAACTTTGGTCGGATGATGAATAGAACACCTCAGTACCATTTTTTATTCGGACCAATGATCTTTTATACAATCAATATTAAGAACCAGGACTAGCGATTTGAAAGTCGTTGAAGGTGATTTATTATAGTTTACCTACGCATCTAATAGCGGCATAGATGCTACGTGACAGTGAAAATGTAATACCACGTCTAAAAGATCTGATTGGATCAGACAGACAAAACGAGCAATAAATGATGTTTTTTAATAATACAGTGAATGACAATGTACAAAACAGTGACTAGGAGATCAACATAATGAAGATCCAACGTGGGTAATAATACAATTAGCAACATGTGGTGGAACAGTATTCATGATTATGAAAATTGTGGTTGGGTGGGTAAATAGAAGACCGTTTGTTTCAATTTCTTACCACAATTCGACCTTCGAGTGGGCGTATGCAGCGCATAATGTCCTCAATATGCTATAGATAAAAGATAAAAATATGGGGATTCTAATAATCAGGGAAGTACCTGAATTTGGCAATCAAGTTCTATTTTGTTGATGATGCGCATTGGATATGTTTTGAAGTAAAAGTAATGCCACCAATAAAAACCAGCAATGACAATTTATCTTAGGCTCAAACCATGATGCCGCATTGTTACACTATACGTTGCAATCAGATTAGACCTGATACTACTTTGACTTATACGCGTGATTTCATTACTGAAAAAGAAATATCCCTCATGAGAGAGTTTGCGCCATTCCGTCATGCACGTTGGTCTAGGCCCGGAGTCATGTTTGCTAGCCATTAACGCCCAATCGGTGGATAGAACCGCGAAGAAAACGACACCTGAGCTGGTATCCAACTTTTCTAATTTCCACACTACACTTGTTTTATTGCAAGACTGTTTTTGTGCTCTCGTATTAGTTCTATTTCAATACTTTGTTTGCTGTTTAAGGCCCCCCCCCCTCTTTTTTTTCTTCCACTTTCATCGGAACGTTTGTGACATCAGCCAACATCATCACTTTCTCATGGAACCAGTAGAGAGTGAGAAATGAATACGTAGAGAAATTAACCTTCTAATGAAACTTTGCGAATATTTCGCTCGTATTTTTCTATCGCGTTTGTTACTTTTTCCTTTTTAACTATTTGTGTTGATCAATTAGAGACGGAAAAAGAGCCAAACTGCTTTGGGTTTCTTTAAATCTTGTAGCAACTGGTTTTTGAATAAATGAGAGCCTGCGAACTCACCTGGATGAGTGACTTCTTCGAAATTGAGTCAGGTCCCCCCCCCCCACTGCAAACTGCACAGTTTCCTTCCTAGAAGTCTCTTTGGGGCTCTCTTCTGGATCTGCTAACGATCAAAAATTATTATACCTTTCGAGAAAGAACAAAAGGGAACTTAGAAAGTTATTCAGCAAAGGCATATGAGGAGCTTTGACCTAAACTTCTCATTCGAAATACTTGGTCAATAACTAGTGTCCGACGTTTGCTTCTGTTCAGTCGATGGTATGAGTTCTAGAGCCACTAAAGACTCGCCTTGTTATGATGGGTGATGCCGTTAAATATCAATGTCCTCACTTAGGGTAGTGTGGGATGCCAGTTTAAGTGTCATCCTCGTCACTTGACCGTGATTCAGAAGAACGATTTCGTCACCAATAAATCTCATAAGTTTTGAAATGTGACATTAATAAAATATGAATTATACAATTTCTTACACACTAGATTAATGCTTCCCCTCAGGAACATGTGAATTGTTTGGAAAATTCCTGAATATCGTTCTCTTCGTGAAAATTAACTTGAGATTTTTTTTCTTGCTGTTATGGCTCGCGTGTACAGAGATGACGCTAGTAGTCATCTTCCGTTTACACGTTTTGTCATTATTCCTGTAGACGTTAGCCAAGGAGATGACGTTCTAACGGTCGCTCAATAAATCTTTATTTATGTGTATAGTTCAATTCTCATTGCTTGAGTAGACCAATTTCAAATAACTCAAAGTCTATCAATACACCGCTCAGTATATTTATGATCGCTACGAGTCCCAGAATCGGAACTGATAACAAAAGAACTACCAAAGCTCATCCTGTTGAGAGGAAGAAAAGCATATTAAGTCGGTCAAATTACTCGAATTAAAGACTCTTTAGAAAGTACAGATTCATCATTGAGTCAAATGGAACTAAAAAGTAAACAAACATCGCTTTCCCAGGTAAAAGCGAAAATCGACAAAATGAAAATTGTAGTGTTCTTTCCGATAAAGAATTTCCGAATTTCAAAAACAGTTTGGATAAAATGGAGAAAGACTCGGATAACTTAGAAGTGAGTCTCAATTCTTTGCTTAAATCTCTAGGTTAGGTTTCTTGCCTCTAGAAATTATCTGCAAACAATGCTTTTTGCTGATTATAACATTAAACCGCCGTCTATTAATTTACCTGATTGTTGATTGGTTATAATTTAAATCTCAGTTTGTAACACTATTGACGATAATTCTTGTTTATAGGATTCTGAAAAATTGTATTTACAATCTGCCCACAAAGATAATAATTTAGATTTCGCGACTAATCTTACATCCTAAGCATTCATAGCAAGCTTAATTTTTTTTTTTTTTTTTGGTAGAAGAAGGAAGTGCGCAAAAACCATCCCTGACAACCTAACATTTGTTGGCCCTAATTCTGAAATTCAAGAAATGGTCAAAATTGTTAAATTGCTTGATCAAACATTAGCTGATTTTTTTTTTGACTGGTAAATCCATAAATCCTCACCAAGGTCCCCTAATTGTGGAGTGTTATGGGAAGCAGGGGAAAACTCTTTTAATTTTTTCTTAAAAGTAGTTTTAGGGAACGCACATTTAACTTTCCATTATACTTTGTGAAAATAAGGAAGTGCTAAATTCCCGATCACTCACTTCTTTGGCATCAAATTTCAATGATTTTGAAACAATGATCTCTGCACACTTCTTAACTGGTAGACCCCTAATGTCCCTAGCTGAACCACAAATGACTAATATAAGCGAGAATAGGTTATCTAGATGGAAAAGAGTAAAGAAATTTACCTAACACATTTATAAACTTTTGAAACATGATTACCTATATAATTTGCAAGAACATCACAAGTGGAAATTTAACAAAAAATAGTGTTTCTATGGAAAATTCGGTATTTATAAAAGATGAAAATTTTCACAGTGCGAAATGGAGAACTGCTAGAATAACAGAAATATTTTCTGGCACAGATGGTAAGATCCGAGTTGTGAACCTGCGTGCGCCAAACGGAAGCAAATTGAAAAGAACAGCTAGAAACGCGGTGCTTGTTTGATATCCTGAGTATAGCTAAGTTGTTGCTTATGTTCGCCAAGTTGGGCGATAACATTACAATATAGTTACCCTGATATTTTTAACATCTGGCAATGTGGTTGCCATGGGGATAAGTTATATTACAGTTAATTTTTATTGATTTTTTTCTCCGGGGTAACTTTATTAATTTCATACGATTTTAATTCGATTTCTTTAACAATTTAACCATTTTTTACTTGCATTTGCTCTATTGTAAGCTATAATTTAAGTCTTCTGTTTTATTTTGTGCTATTTTCGAATACGGATGTTTCTAATATGAGTGAGTACTAGGATATTTTTTTATAAAAAGAATGAGTGTTGTACTTTTAATCATAGCTATAAATATATATCATCCATTTTTCTTTCTTTTACTTTTAAAAAAAAGTTTTTTTTAATGTTCCTTGTTCGATGAAATTCGTTGAAGGAACTTGCAGTTTTTGGAACATTTCACGTTTTCAGTACTTTTTATTTGATATCCATTATTAATTGTAATATACATTATGTAATTATTTTATTAATAGTATAATATAAAAATACAGTTATAATAAAATAAAATTCGTTATTTATAATAATTGTTTTTTATATTTTTTATAATTATTATTACATATGTTATTTATAATTATGTCAAATGAGTATTCTTATGCACGCTTCTTATTACAATACGATGTGGTTACTCTTTTTTTATATAATTACTATTAAATTATATTATATGATTATCTGTATATATAAAAATGAATGTGTGTCTGTCTGTACTCAATAGACTCAAAAACCATACATCCAATCGCCGTGAAAATTTGGGAAATTATTAGGTATATCCCCGGAAGGTTTTTGAAATTTTTTTTTTAAAATCAGAGTTGGGGCTGTAGGTGTTTCCGAACAAATATCCTAAAACATATATATAAAGGAGACAAGCGACTCACTGACTGATTGATTGACTGACTGACTAATTACGATATCTCCGGAACTATTCAAATCTACAGACTTGAAGTTTGGTAGACATGTTCCTTTCAGGGAGTAAAGATCCTCTAAGGACGGATTTTACGAATTTTGAACCGCAAGGGGCGTTACGGGGGTTTAAGGAGCGTTAAAAATAATTGTTTCCATTTTTAAACTACTCGACATACAATCTTGAAATTGGGTAAGCAGATTCCTTTCATAGAGTAGAAATCCGCTACAAAATGAGTTTGGGGGACATCGACACCCAAGTGGCGTTGCGGGAGCTTAGGGGGCGTTATAGATAACATAATGAGATAGCATATAGACATTAGTCAGCTTCTCATTGCTTAAATAGCCAAGTCTCGAACAACTCAAAGTCTATCAATGCACCACTAACTTGCCCATTCTTTCAATTTAAAAAGGGGGGGGGATACTCTGAATTATTTAAATGGGAAAGGTAACTGGAATAATTATTTACTCTTTTATAAATTTATATTACTCTTTTTATAATTTAAAGCAAAACTATTACTCAAAGAATTATGTCGATTTCTACTTATGTCAACAAAGAAAGTTTTTATTTTAGTTACTTTCTATAAAATAGTTATAATTAGTATATATATATATATATATATATATGACAGAATCACACAATATTAAGTGACAAAATATAAAGCAATTTTCCTAGAAATTTTCCATTTTCCTTTCTATATATAGTGTTGGACTATTTTTTGTTTGTTTGTTACTATTTGCTCATTAATTAAATGTAATTCTAATGAAATATTATCGTAAGAAAGAAATCACATTCTCAGAAATTAGGCCATTTCAGGTGGGATGCGAACCCTTGACATTTGGATTAGAAGTCTAAAACGCTATCCATTGCGCTACAGGGGCTCAACGAATAATTTTCCTTTTTTATATATGGTGTTAGACTATTACTTTTTGTTTGTTACTATTTATTCATTTTTTTAAAAATTTAATTAATGAATTAATGTTTGAAAAAACTATTAACATCAAGTGTCATTCAGTACAAGTTTTAAGAAAATATATTTGAACTTGAATGGATGAATAGAAAGTATGTTATTAACGATTGAAAATTCGAAAAATATTCTCTCACTCTTTGTATATACACTCACTTCCAAAAGTTAAACACGGAGAGGAAAATACTAATTTCCGGAAGCCAATCAGAATTGAAGAGGATGCAATTCGCTGCAGTGGTAGATGGAAGTATGCAAATATGTTAGGTAACAGCCAATCGTGCTTTCGTGTCAATAAATATGCAAAAAGGGCAGTCTTATAAGAAGCCAGCTTTATGAAGGGTTACAAAAGTTGATTGTAAGTGCTAATAGAAGGTGTTTAAAACTTTCGTACAATTTGTTTTCAAGGCATACGTGTTTCTATGACATCCAGAAAACGAATGGAAGATTCTGAGCCCTGGCGTGCTGTGGGGCGCATTGAAGCAGGACAGTCGATCAAAGATGTTGCTCTTTTCTTCGGCATTCATAATTCTGTAATTTCACGTCTATAGAAACAATTCCAAACCACACAGACAGTTGTCCGAAGGCCCGTAGGCGGTCGCCCAAGGGTTACAACCCCCGCGAAAGATCGATATATTGCTATTGTAGCCAAGTGGAATCGCAGAGATACCTCCACACATGTGACATCTATGGTTACAACGTCCATTGGTAAGGCTATATCTGCAGCTACAGTTCGCCGAAGATTACATATGAATGGACTGTATGCCCGGGTACCTCGAGTTTCTGTTCCTCTATCCGTCCAATCAAGAGGGTCACGATTAAAAAGGTGCCGGAAATATGGCAATTGGACTGTGTCTGACTGGGGCAATGTCATGTTTACTGATGAATCAAGATTGCTCTGGAGCCAGATGACAAGCGTATAAGGATATGGCGTAAACAAGGAACACGCAATCAGCCCCAAAGCATCACCGAACATCACGCATTCCGAGGCGGAAGCATTATGGTGTGGGCAGGGATTTCGTTAGAATACCGCACCGACCTGCACATCTTTAAGCGGGGTTCTGTGATGTCTGTTCGGTATCGAGATGATGTCCTAGAACCCATTGTGAGATTGTACGCTGCAGCAGTTGGCCTTACTTTTGTTTTAATGGACGATAACGCACGTCCCCATAGAGCTGACATCGTCGATGACTACCTGGAGAGTAAAGGGATTGCGCGTATGGCGTGGCCAGCATATTTGCCTGACCTTAATCCCATTGAAAATCTTTAGGACGCTCTCGGCCGTGCTGTATCTTCACGTTTCCCACCTCCAGCCACTCTTATTGAGCTGGAAACTGCTCTACAGGAGGAATGGTGATTGCTTAATTCTGCGGTGGTTGACCACCCAATTGAAAGCATGGTCAGAAGGTTTAAACTTTGCATACAGATGAGGGGGATCACATACCCTATTAATGTCCTTTTTTCATTTTATGCTGTTTATTTTCACTTTTTACAATATTCTGTTTAAGTCTCCAGTATGACATTATCTGATAACTTACAAAAGTTTAATATTGTTTTCATTTCTGTATATAATTATTGATTTTGTTTTATGTATAAATATATATTTCTATTTTACTGCCAAATTTTGTGTCAATCAAAGCAGTATTTGTTGATTATTTTGCATTTTACATCTTCGTGCTTAACTTTTGGAAGTGAGTGTATACATACACTGTTAGGATTTTTCTTACAAATTACGAGTTTTATTATAGTGTTGCAATTCATTTTTGTATTTGTTCATGTATTTTGAATTTATTTGCTTTGTATGTGCTGTTGAGTATTTGTTACTTTATATTTGATTATTATGTGAGTAGATTATGTCTGCAAATAGATGCCTCTTACTCAGGGATTGCGCAGTCTTTGAGGAGGGGGCAATTTTACGAATTTTGTGTAAAGTAGAGTAAATAATTTGTGTCTGGATGTGTAATGCATTTACATTTTTCAATGTTATATTTATTTTATGTTAAAATTATAATATTCGCAAGCAACGCCATTCCTTACGTTATAATGGCTATTCAATAAGAACTTGGCGAAATTTTGGCGATAGAGCCAAGTTGACATCATTTTTGGTGACCAAGTTGGCGACTTGGTGACGACTTAAGTGACCATTTTGGTGACTTGGCGACCATGTTAGTGACCATTTTTGGCGAGTTCTGGATCCTATGGATTCTTTTAAAAATTAGAGGAGAAATCCCACTATTTCACATTCTATGATGCAAGCGGATCTTTCTTGAAATATCCACGAGAAATATAAATATGGAGATGCTCTCCCAAAACGAGTCAGTCTGGTTTTGACTAGAGATTAGTTTTGTTTTGACCAGCGATTAGTGAGTATTGATTAGAAGTCTTGCCTTGACCGTTGAAGCGATTAGTGTTTACTTCGGCTGTGGAACGAGTTATTGCTTATGAATAATCTTTCACATACTTGTATTTTAGACGCTGGTAATTGTGTCTAAGAACTGTTGAAGGTGTGAAGTTCTTCTGATAATAATTTTGTGAATTTTGCTGTTGAATCCTGTATTTCAAGGACTGACTTTCGACAATCAATTCTCATCGCTCTTAAAGAACTGTCTCGTTCTTTGTGACTGATCTGCATAAAATCCTCGAACCCCGATCAACGTAGCAGCTTGGTGCCTATAACATGATCGATAGATGAGCAACTGAAGCTCTGTTGGAAGGCATTAATGCATTGAAAAGCCGCCAAAAAGAGACTAGAAAAGGTCAGCAAGAAATGCAGAAAGGTCAGGAAGATATGCAGAGAAGCCAAGAAGAGATTAAGAATGAGTTGAAGGAAAGAATGCTGAAATTTCAGAAGATCTGAAAAATACTCTTGAAGAGAAAATCAACAAAACATGGAAGAAGCGATCGCAGTAGTTGAAGAGAAAATGGAAAATAAAGTGGAGGAGAAAATAGATAGAATCAGAGAAGAAGTGATAGGAAATTTTAGCCTTATGTCACAGAGAGTGGAAGATCTTGAAAAGAAGCTTCTAGCTTGCGGAAATACGACGAACGAAAGCAAGTTTGTACCTGCTTCTCCAGTAGCTGTGCCTGCTTCTCCAGTACCTGTGCCTACTTCTCCAGTAGCTGTGCCTGCTTCTCCAGTGTCAGTGAAACTTTCCACCTCTGACGGAAAACCAACTGGGAGGTGTACAAGACTCGATTTTCTATAATTTTTTAAGCCGATAGAAGGACTGAAGGGGATCAAAGCATGTCACAATTAGCAGCATCCCTTAGAGGAGAAGCCACTGAAATACTGCAGACTCTTCCCGGCACACAACAGCTGAATTTGAACTCCCTCTATAAGGCTCTGGATAGGTTCGGTCATAAATAATCTAAAGATTATGCACGCCTGCAGATGAAGACGAGACACAAGAAAAAAGGAGAAAGTTTGAAGAAGTTTGCATTCGAAATAGAAAGGCTCGCCAACTTAGCTTTCTTAGACTACCCACCAAATTTGCGAGAAATAGTTTCTCTATAGTACTTTATGGATGGACTTACTTACTTACTCGGGAGAATCAAGCCCACCCAAGGGGTTTCGAGCTGTGAATCGACCCTCCGAGATGTAACTTTATTAAGGTAAACAAAAAAGTGTACAAAGTGATCCCGAAGGAGGGACCCTCCCCACAAAATTATGGAAAACTTTATAATTTTGTATAACATTGCAAATACAAAAAAAAACACACACACACACACACTCACAAACACATACACATACACACATACACAGACGGAAGGATGGAGAAATCCAGAGAGTTATATGCCCTAAAACTGAAGGCCGCCACTCAAGCCAGTCGCAGAGAACGCCATTCCATTCGATGAGTTAGAGTGACTGTAGAGATGCCCGCTGTGAATCTCCATGGGTAAAAGAGATTGAGAAATTGAGAAAGGATATCCAAAATTTAAGGGCTCAACATCAGAACCAAGGGAAATGCAACTTCAAGTGCTGGGAATGTGGTGGAACGGGGCACCGGAGGACAAAATGTCCCCGAGCAAGGAAGGATCTAAACAGGAAAATTAGAATGAGGCCATCTCGGGGGGCGGAGGTCGCCAGATAATGAAAAGTCCCATCACAAAATTCTCCAGATTACTGTAGTGAATGGGGGTTACAGTGGACTCTACGTGATAGGACAGATTAATAGCATCTCGTGCCGTATGGGGTTGTTCATACTTGAGCCAATGTGTCAATAATAAGAGAAGATTTGGCTCAAAACTCAAAAGTTAAGATTATCTGGACGTCGCTCTGCGTTTCCTTGCAAAGAGTGACGGGTGACAAGATTCGTACGCAGGGGAAAGTTAACATCACTCTAAGGTTTGGAAATATTAATTATCACCATAGCAAATTAATTATCATATATAGCAAATAATACCGATCCCTGTATTCTTGGACTGGATTTTCTGAAGAACAAAACTTCAAACTGGACACTTTGAAAAAAGCAATAGGCATTCAAAATTTAAAGACATAACTCTTTTTGGCCTACAAATTCAATTTGAATCCAACCAGAAAATTATTGCAAAAACCAAAATCTCATTATCACCAAGAACTAGAATGTATAATACCCTGTTTAGTTGCAGAAAATAGAAAATTCCGATTCGGTCTAATGGACTATTCTGACTCAGACAGTTCAAAAGCAGGAGTACTGATAGCTTCGTCGGTAGTAGAACTCTCGAAGTAAGTCATCCTAGTGAGAGTGGCTAACATCAGAGATAAGTTGAAGACTATCCAGGAAGGAGAAGTAATATCAGCTCTTGTCACTTGTGTAGACCGAAAGTGCAATAGCCAAGACCTTTCTTCAGAAGATCTAGCCAAGGCTTTACTACAAAATACTGAGACGAGAAACCTATATGTGTGTCAGGAGCGCTGATTAAAAAATTCCAAGGCCTGTTTTCAAGAACATATGAGGACTTTGGAAGAGCTAGACTAACGCAACACCGAATTTATAAGGAAGAGCATCCTCCTATTAAGCAGCACCCCCGACGATCACCGTCTGCTAAACAGGAAGAAGTCCAAAACCTCATCAAGGAGATGCAAGATAATGATGTCATTGAGCCGTCTTCAAGTCCCTGGGCATCTTCCCATCGTCTTGGTCAAGAAGAAAGATGACTCTACCAGATTTTGTGTGGACTATCGTAGGTTGAATGACGTGACCAAAAAGGACAGCTACCCTCTACCAAGAATAGATGACACGCTTGACAAACTTGCCGGCAATACCTGGTTTTCTAACCCGGATCTCAAGAGAGGGTATTAGCAAGTAGAAATCCTTCTGTTCACCAGATCCGGAGTATCTTGGGCATATACAAGTATTACTGGAAATTCGTGAAAATTTTTTCAACAATCACAGACCACTCCATACGCGGATTGAGGTAAAGCACAAATTCTTCTAGACAGATGATTGTGACAATGATTTTAACAAGCTCAAGGACGCACTATTATCTGTTCCAGTCCTGGCATATCCTGAAACTGGGAAACAATTTATTCTGGATACAGATGCAAGTCATGAGAACATCGGAGCTGTGTTGTCCCAAAGAAATAGATGGCCAGGAGCGTGTCGTTGCCTATTTCAGTCTGTCCAGACCATAAAGAAATTGCTGTGTGACCAGGAAGAAACTGCTTGCCATCATAAAAGTTGTGGAGCATCACTTCCATCTTTACCTCTACGGTCGACGGCTCCTGTTCCGAACAGATCATGCCTCTTTGACCTGGCAACTGAATTTTAAAAATACAGAAAGTCAAATAACCAGGTGGAAACAAAGACTACAGGAGTATGACGTGGAAATTCACCATAGAAAGGGATCAGCACACAGAAATGCAGACACCCTTTACAGCAGAATCTGTCCTGAGAGTTGCAAATGCTGCTCAAGAGTAGAAAAGAAATTTGGCATTATAGATCATGTAATCCGCCAAGTTACAATGACATCAAAATCCGAATCTGACCCGTAGAGTGATGAGAGCTTCCGGAAGGATCAACTGGCTGATCCTGATATAAGACTAATTATAGAATTCAAAGAGTCCTCTGACGGAAAGCCTAGCTGGTAAGACATAGCCTCTTTCCATCCTACAACAAAGCGTTGATGGGCTCTTTGGGACTGTCTCCATCTGAGAAACATTTTATATCGAAAATGGGAGTCTGACGACGGAAAATCATTCAGATGGCAATTAAAACTCCCAAAGACAACAATTCTTAAAGAACTCCATGGTAGTCCAACTGATGGCCCTTTTGGTGTTATGAAGACCTTACAAAAAGTCCGAGTGCGCTTCTATTGGAACAATGCGCTGAGTGACGTTGAGAAGTAGTGTCGCACACGTGATCCCTGTGCTGCACGTAAAGGTCCGAGAAAACGCACTAGAGTAAGACTCCAGGTGTATAATGTGGGAGTGCCTTTCGAACGAAATGCTTCTGACATCCTAGGCCCACTTCCGAGATCATCAGATGGTAACAACATCCAGGTTGTCATGGACTATTTCACTCAGTGGCCCGAGGTCTATCCAATTCCCGACCAAGAGATTGTGCAGAGTGTTGCAGAGATTCTAGTGCAACACTGGATCTCAAGATACAGAGTTCCTCTACAACTGCACTCCGAGCAAAGGAGAAACTTCCATTCTGCAGTTTGCAAGAGACTGTGTGAGATAACTGTGTGACAAAACCCGGACAACATTTTTACATCCTTAGTCGGACGGCATGGTAAAGAGGCTTATTCGGACCATCCTGAACAACCTCTCTCTCCTGTTATCCAATAATAAGCGGGACTAGGACTAGAAACTGCCTATTATCCTGCTGTCCTACAGGAGAGCCGTTCACGAGACCACCGGCTATTTCCAATCCCAGATGATCTTCGGAAGTGATCTTCGTCTGCTGCCAGATCTTCTGTTCAGCCGGCCACCAGATGCTCCCTTGGCGCCTGAGGAGTATGTCGAGAAACTGCAGGCACGGATGAAGGAGATGCATCATCTGGCTAGGGATAGAATTGGCATGGCTTCCGAGAAGATGAAGACCCGACACAACACTAGAGCAACCGGACACGACTTTCACGAAGGTGACAAAATGTGGTTATGGAATCCGAAACTTCGCAAAAGACTCTCTCCAAAACTACAGAACATCTTGGAAGGTCCGTATACAGTCCTTAAAAGACTGAATGACGTTGTGGTTCGGATGCAGAGATCCCCACACTCAAAACCGAAGGTAATACATTACAATAGATTAGCCCCTTATCTTGGCCAAAGAGAATGAGATCTCTAAGTTCAGACCATAATCACTAATTTTTTTTTTGTAAGTAATTAATTTTTTTATTTCTCCTTTCTAATTGCCTAGTTTTATTTTTGTGTGGTAATTTATTTTTGTATTTTTTCATGTACAGTAAAATTATAATTAGTTTCAAAACGCTGTAAAAAAGAACCACTGATCAGAATGACGTCAAATTGGAATGGATTATTATTGAAGAAGGGAGAAAATGTATGGCATATAAGAAAAAAAGTAGTTCAAGATTTTGTCAACAGATGGTGCTGTAAGCGTCAAAACACCGGATGTACGACTTTTCCTCATTTCACGTCTGAGAATTTCGCCGTGACTGTCTCATTGAAAGACCGCGCTTATCTTGTAAAGCTTTTTCACACGAATAATGACTGCACACCCCAATAGCTCTTCAGAAGTTCCGGACACTCAAGGGTATGAAAAAAGGCGTTGGTCTGATGAATGCCCAGGATCTAGAGAAAATGGTTCCTTTTTCATGTGCAATCCTGTAGAGGGAGGGAAAGAGAATTCGATGGTAGTTGAAGAATTGGCCACAGCAGTGCAGAAGGAGTCGACTAGTGGTGTGCAGTCGTGCCATGTTCGGGGAATTACCCGAACACTGGACATGCCTGGGAGCATGGTGTATAAAATTCTACGATACATCGTGCATTGCTATCCATACAAAATTAGCCATGTGCAGGAATTACTACCTTCTGACCTGCCGACAAGAGAGACTTTTGCTCGCATGGAAGTGGACAATGAATGACCATGGAAGATTTTGTGGTCAGACGAAGTCCACTTCCCCATGATAGGATATGTCAATACACAGAATTGCCGAATATGGGGAACAGAGAATCCACTCGCAGCTCAACCAGTTCCACTTCATCCTTCATAGGTCACTGTGTGGTGCGGGTTTACGGCATCATTTATCATAGGGCTATACTTTTTCATGAAGACGGATGCTTTTGGTCCTGTTACCGTTACCATCACTGGTCAGCACCATGAGTGCCTTTTGTGTAACTATGTCATTCCAGATCTTCAACAGCATAGTTCTGTGGATAGAATCATTTTTATGCAAGATGGTGCTCCTCCGCACATTGCAAATTTAGTGAAGCAACTGCTGAAGGGGTATTTTAGAAATGTTAGAGTTATCAGGCACCATTTCCCTACAAGCCCCAATCACTTGATCTTAATCCGTGTGACCTCTGGCTGTGGAACTATCTGAAAGATGTTGGGTTCAGTGCTCCGATTGCACACTAAGCTGAATTGAAATCACGTATTGCGCAACACATTCTGAACGTGATTCCGGTGACACTTCGATTAGTTTTGGAACATGCTTTTTTCGATTTAAACTTGTTGCTGACAACAGTGGACAGCATATTGAACATGTTGTTGCCAATCTCGAAGAATTTAAAAATCGACTTGAGGGACTCTTTTCTTATGCGGTTTTTGGCCTCAGAACAATTAAAAACCGATTTGATGGACGCTTTTTAAGCGGTTGTTAGCCTCAGGACAAATAAAAACAGATTTTCCCATCCTATGTGATTTGACCTTGCCGTGGTGGGTAGGCTTATGTAACTAACATTATCACACCTGAACAGTCATGCACACTGAATAGCACACTTGGTTTAACGTATAACTTATAACTAAGTTATTGTTTTACGATTTACTGCAATTTCTAATCGAACCTTTTTAAATTATAATGCTTACAACGCCATCTGTTGCAAAAATTTAGAATTACTTTTTTCTTATGCCATACGCTTTCCCCCTTCATCAATAATATTCCGTGTAAATTTGACGTCATTCTGATCAGTGGTACTTTTTATAGCGTTTTAAAACTTTAATTATATAATGCCCGGGTATTTTGAATTTATTTGGTTTGTATGTGCTATTGAATATTTGTAATTTTATATTTGACTAGCTTTTACCCACAACTCCGCTCGCGTTCATGTCTTTAAATAACGGTCAAAGTCGTAATCATTATCATTAGGAAGTAAATAATATAATATAGTAATTTTTTATTGTTTGACTGGAACCAATAAAGTTTTGAAATCCTAAAATTGAGCTTAGCTCAAAAAAAACTGAAAACGTAATTTATTATAATAATTAACAACATAATTCAAAAACAAACTATTAATATTTTTAAAAATCAAACGTATCTACGTTTAATGTATAATTCCTCTTTAAAAGAGCTCAAAACAGAATATTATTCTAAGATGCTACTGTATAAAATATTATATGTTCTTCCGTCAGTTGCAAATATGTGAAGATTTGAGCATTGGACACACCTATCAGGCTACATATAGTTGACCATGCGAAAAACATTGCTTTTCCAAATGCACCCCTGCTACCTGAAATGTTAGCTTTGTTAATAGCAACAGTAAAACTGAAAATTGAACTCGTTTGAATTGAAACGGTAGGACAATGGGGATACTTGGAATTCGAGGTATAATAACATTACCCCTTTTTTCATGACATATGTTAAAATATTGGCACCAAGTATATTCTGCATCAGTTTTGTGATCCAAAGCCTCGTTTCTTTACATAGTCGAGGAGCATCGAGATTTTGCATAAGTATAACTGGTGCATTTAGTTTTAATTGAAGTTTATGTGCGGGTACACCCGAAAGTTCAAGTGAATTTAAGAGCTCCGAGGGATATGAAGTACTTTGTTCTTTATCCATGATTGTATTCATTGATACACATTTCTTTATTTCCCTCCCCCGCACATTGTTTAAATTTTCAATGTTGATTTTATGGACAATGTCATTGTTAGGCGCCAAAATTGATCTTGCGCGCAACCACTGATCCCAATTTAAATTTTGTTGCAAGCCCGGAAAATTTTGAGCAATAAGATTTACATCCTTTTCTTTTGCTTTCTTCGTGGGTCGTACTTTCATCCCACACTAAAAGCTTACATTGTGAAATCATCCTGCCTTGAGAGCTATTTTTTGTTTGAAATTTCAGATGAGTAAATTTTCAAATGCAAGATTAAGCGATAATTTTAAAACGGAATATGAAGTACGACCGTTAGTCAGTAAAGTCGTGGCTATACCAGAAGAAGAAATAGCAAATGCTATCTTCTGTGTTTTTCTGAAGCTCATTAATCATAAGTTTAGCAAAGACGTTTTTCCGGTTCCTCCAGGGGCTTCGAGAAAAAAGAGTGCACCACTGCCGGATTCTATTTTGCGTAACATTTGTTGGAAAACGTGACTTTGTTCTGGAGTTAATTGAGGGATAAGTTATGTTACTTGATGTTGCAATGCTATAAAATAGTAGTTTAATTCTCAAACAATTTCATTATCGAAGCTATTTCCGTCGACACGTCGAGGACAAATCATTCTAAAACAATGTAGCTTCTTCACAACCATTCTGAAAACCTTTATTGCGTTTCGTTATAGACGTGTTCATTGAAAGGCATATTTGCTTGTACTTCCTGGAATCGTCGCAAAATATCTTCCGCTATGTAGCCTTATTCCAAAACGTTTGAGAATTAGAAAGACCGAGAAGATGAAATAAGTATTGCGTAAAGCTCTCTAATTTTACTCGGTGAATGACATTGTATGACTTCCTCCATAGTAATATCTAGTATATCTTCAAAGTAATACCTCCATGTAAAATATCTAGGTTTAGTATAAGTGAAAAATTGTGTGCAAAATAGGAATATTGCATAATTAGGTTCAAAAAATTCAAAGTAATTTTTTATGAAACTGACAATTAATATTACCATAGAATTTTCAATATCACTCGCGCAATTCGATGAAACTTAATATCGTTTCCCTCTTTAAAAAGTGGGAGAAAATTTGCATTAAAATATCTGGGATTGTCGGAATAGAGAACTTTTTAGCCAACTTGGCGATATTTCTCAAAGTTTGACATTTAACAGACGTAACGTAATAAACGTTAGACGTTTAATAAGAAAAGAATTGCTTTTTGTAAAGATGTTAAATTACACTATGTATCAGGTATTTGTTACAAATGTGAGAAAATTTTTATTAAAATTTCCATTATTGACCAAATGCATAATTTTGTGCCAACTTGGCGGGGAGTAAGCAACGTCCCATGGTTTTACCCACGTAATTCCCGTTCCCGTAGGAATATAGAGATAAAATATACCTTATGTTACTCGCGCTGATAATGTAGCTTTCCATTGGTGAAAGAATTTTTAAAATCAAACCAGCCGTTTCCGAGATTAGCTGGAATAAACAGACAGACCGACCGATAGACAGACAAAAATTTAAAAAATTCATTTTTTAAATATAAGTACCGTATATATACCTTTAAATGCATTTAGTAAAAAGCTGCTAATTTTAAATTACAAACAGACACTTCAATTTTATTTATTTGTATAGATTATTATGTGAATAGTGTATGTCTGTAAATAGATGCCTCTTACTCAGAGATTGTACTGCCCGGGACGTGCAATCTTTGAGGTGGGGTAGTGTTATGAATTTTGTGTAAAATAGTGTAAATAATTTGTATTTGGATGTGTAATGCATTTATATTACTCTATATTATATTTATTTTATGTTAAAATTGTAATGTTCGCAAGAAACGCCGTCCCTTACGTTATAATGACGATTCAATAGGAACTTGGCGATAGAGCCATGTTAGCGACCATTTTTGGCGAGTTTAGGACCCTATGGATTCTTCCAGAAATTAGTGAAGAAATCCACTAATTTCACAATATATGACGCAAGCGAATCTTTCACAAATTATCCGCGAGGACTGTAAATAGAGAGATGCTCACCGAAAACCAGTCAGTCTGGTTTCAACTAGCGATTAGTTAGTAGTTAGTCTCTTTTTAACCAGTGATTAGTGTGTATTGCTTTGACTAGTGATTAGCAGTCTTGCCTTGACTGTTAAAGCGATTAGTGTTTACTTCGGTTGTTGAACGAGCTTTAGTATTGAAGAATTGTTCTTCGGTACGAACTAGTGACCGACTTTGCTTTTGTCGAGTTGTGCGCTCCAGCCTTGAACCGCATGTAGAGGAGCGGATGGATATAAAATCCGTCACAGTTTAAAGTCCTCGTTTTGCTTGGAGAGAGTTTAAAGAGTGGGATACTAGCTCAAGTGTCGTCCGAATTACTTGCTTATGGTTCAAAATTACGAAGTACGTCGCCAATTGCTTAAGTTGCTTACGGTTCAATTGCGAGGTCCATCACTTCGCTTTAAAGTGCGATGTTCATAATCACTCCCACGCTTTGAATCCGTCGAGATTGAATCCTCCCTGGGGGGGGGGTCGTTGAGTGATGTGCCTTCTGAGGTGTCGTCCTCTTCCCTTGATCGAGGCTCGAAGTGGCAAGGTCTGCCATCAATTGTCCTTCGTGTAGCCTTGTAGCATATCAATAATCAATAAATCCAGAATAAACAACGCTGCGTTAAAATGAATTAAAAAATTATAAGATTGAAAGTTATTCTAATAAATTTTTTCCCGTGATTTTAGTTTTAAATTTGAAGAAATATACCTTGATCAGAGAGATCAGATATATATAAAAATTTATTAATTTCCGATAAGGGAAAGAAAAAGTATTTCACTCCTGACGTTCAGACTTTTGATAACAAACTTTGAAATACATAGGATTTTTATTCGAGTCTATTTTACAGAATCAATGATCTTTATCAAACCACATGGCCAACCATGGGCAACTTTGATGACGAATTTGAAACGCCATAGCGGGCCACGCTTTAGATAAGCATACCTTTAAAATTATATAATACAAAACGAATTAAGCTTTATTATTATACTCTGATTAAATATAATTAACACTTCAGTCTTAGTTATCTCGTATTAATTTTTGTAAATCTCTGTTTGTTCAACATTGCTCTTCTCGTCGGTTTTCTAAATTGGCATAAGTTAACTCTCAATTCGGTACAAATTTTTTTTCAAACCTATAGGGATCCAAAAGCACTTAAAAAGTACCTTAAGTTGGATTATCGGTAATGTAAGGTGGCCGCGGTAGCCTAGTGGTCAAGTGGACTGGTAGCTGGCGTGTCATGAGTTCGAGCCTAGCGCCTTTGAAGACTCGCTGTTTGGAAGGCGCTAGGCCCGATAGATTTAAAGGGCACCCCTGTGTGCCCTTTAAATCTATCGGGGTCCAAACGCCCTCCCGTTTGTGTGATGTGAAAGTTAGGAGAAGTGGTGCCAGCTCGAGTGTCATTCTCGTCACTTGACCGAGATTCAAAATTACGAGGTCCGTAACCAATAGCTCTCGTGCAGCTTTATAGTGCGACGTTAATTTTTCTCTCGCTTTATAATTTATATTATGTATTTATCAGTAAAGCTAAAATATACAATCAAAACAATATCTAAAATTGTTAAAGCAAAATCCAGAAAGTTAACCAAAATAATGAAAAGTTTTTAACCCAGCTAGTGGAATAATTTAAACTTGGGATCGAAATGTCAATCCTAAAATAATATGTGTGAAATCAGTTTCCATTCTTATTATATGGGCATAAGAAAGTGCATGGAAACGGTTTCGACGAATATCAATGGAAATCGCCGCTGTACGATTTTATCATATACTTAACTGAATAATTCATGAGTTCGTGAGTGCATTACTAACTTTTACTATCGTTCTCTGGTGCCTCGAAATGATGGAATTTTTCTAAGTTGGGGGAAAGAAACTTTGCGTTCATTTCAAAGCAAGAACAAAGGAGCCTCGGGAAAAATATGGTTAATCCTGGATCCAACTTTTACTTTTGAGGAAGGATTAAGCAGAGAGGAAAACGACATCGTAGGCGATAAGAATCGGGTTCAACGAAATTCGATTTCTCCGCGGAATGCGATTAACACACTTGGACCTGTTTTCGTGCAAACGAAAGGAATGCTGTTCGCCCTCGTCTCGCAAAAAACGTTGAAAAGGGGAACTCATCTGAAACTTCAATTGAAGAAAAACATTTTAAGTGATTAAAATGATGAGATAATCATTTCGAACGGAAGAAGAGGGAAAAGCATTCCTCTTCTAAACACAAAAATTCCTCTTCTCTTCCACAACCTCACCAGCGGCTGAAATTCTCGCGTGGAACTTGGAAGCGAGCTTCCCAAGCTGTTGAGTTTTAACAATTTAATGAGTTACATGAAATTGTTCGCTTTGAATATGTCGCAAAAAAACGATCTGAAATTTTTGCTAAATCAAAAAGATTCTGTAAATTATAAAATAGGAAAAGAAAAACTCTCTCCTTATTTATAGAATGTCGCAGAGAATCGTGAAAACAAGTGGTTTGTCTTTTCTTCTTCGAAAAAGAAAAGGTTTTCCTGATAAGTAGGGTTAGCTATATCTTCATTTAAATACTTTAATTCGACGTAATACAACATTTGCCCGAATGCACAGAACATAAAATTAACAAAAATCTGAAATACATTTAACTAAGGCTAAATTAATACAGCGTAATAATCTTTTTTTATTGCTACAAAACAAAAATGCATTTCCACACGTATGCGAGAATTGATTTGTCAGTCATTAGTGGTTAGAGTGTTGCTAGATGCACAGCAGAATACAAGTCTTCCAAAAATCCTCCCACCTTTCTGGGGTTCTTGTTGAGAAACCGCTTCATGAAGACGATCGTTCACAGCCCTAATTGAGATGCTTATAACCGTTGAAATTTTTGGCAAGATCTCTACAGGGAAGAAAAAAAGTACTACCATTGAAACATAATTACCCTTCTACTTTATACTGTGTGAGTTTCTATTAAGGCGATATGGTACCCTAAAAATCGTCAAACAATCGATTTCTTTTATTGGCTTATATGATACTTTTAATTCTTCTAAATGTGTCTGCAAAATTTCAGAGCTGTAGCTGTATTTTTTATTGGGTTATTTATCCATTTTTGCTGCATGACTAACAAAGCTGCCACGCCCACTTTTCAGATCGTCTGCTAGAAAAGAGCCTGATAAATAAGGAACAATTTTTTTTATTCCACGCTGACTAGTGTTTAAACTGAAATGAAATCATTGCTTTGTTTTGATTATACGAGAGTTATTCTACTGCGTTTTCTGTGAAGTTTTGTTCCTGCAAATTTCGTTATATTTTTGTACTCTTTGTACTAAAGAGAAAGAAAAGTTGCTTTACGACAAGGAATTTGGCGTTTTGAAATATTTTTCATTTAAAAATTTAATTTGATTTCTCCAAAAAGTTTAAAAGTGTAACATGCCTAGGCCTAAAAGACATACTAAATCTGCCACAATGAAAGCTTCGAAGAGGTGGTTTCCAGATGCTAAGACAAGTTCAAAAGTTTCTCAAAACACTAACTTGAGGTGTGCAAAACTTGAAGAAGAATGCAAGAGTTTTTTTTCGTTTGGATGAAAAATATACTGGTAAATCCAGATCTCCAACATACGTCATTATTGATAAAAGTTCATGTCATATTATTCTTTTGTAATCTGACATCACTTAATTTTGTTTTCTGTATTGGCAACGCCTGAAGGAGACAGTCTGTAAACAGCAATCATGTAACCTCACTTCTAAGTTATTAAAAGCTTAATTCCGTCCATTCAACTCTCATTGTCTTATTTATAGTACAATTTTAATAACTTAGAAATTTTCTTGAATCGTTTCGTTTTCAAATTTAATAATGGAACAACTGCTGAAACCTGAAAGATTTGATATCGATCCCTCGTGTTCTAATGCGGAAACAAAATGGCGCCATTGGAAAAAAACTTTTGAAAACTTTTTAGGAGGCATAAAAATCTTTACAGAAGAAAATAAACTTCCTTTGCTGAGTAATTATGTAACCTCAAATGTTTACCAGTTCATTTATGATTGCACAACTTATGCTCAAGCTATTGCAATACTTGATTCACTTTTTATAAAGAAACGTAACGTTATATTCTCTAGACATTGTTTGTCGACGCGAAATCAACAAACAGAAGAAACTGTCAGTGAATATTTACAAGTTTTAAACCAATTGAGCAAAGACTGTGACTTCACTGATGTAAGGGCTGAGGAATACCGAAAGGAGTATATTAGAGATGCTTTCATACGAGGATTAAAATGTCCTCGCATTCGCCAACGACTCCTCGAAAATATATCGATGACTCTCGATCAAGCTTTTTAGCAAGCTAGAACCCTCGAATGAGCCGAAGTGCATGCAGCTTCTTATATGGGAAGTTCTTTCACAGTACATTCTGCAGCAACGAAAACTGGCGATTTTTCAGAAGAAACCTTAGAAACATCAGCGGCTTCCTCCTTTTCAAGATCTCAATCTGCTTCTTTTGTGGAAATGACTTGCACTCACGAACCAATTGTCCAGCTAGAGATGTTATATGCAGAAAATGTGGGGAAAAGGGACATTACCAGCGAGTTTGCAAATCTAGACCTAGTAGAAATTCTTCCAATGTGGTGGCTTCTTCAAACTTATTGGCAGCTATTTCGGGATCTACTCAATGTCTCCAGAAATCAATTGTTAAGGCATTGGTTAATAACATTCAGCTTAGTGCATTAATTGATACAGGGAGCTCTCTTAGTTTTCTGAACGAAAAACATGTGGCAAAATGGAAATCAAAAGTTGAACCATATTTTGGAAAAATATCCATGGCAAACTCCTCCATGGTGACTGAAACAGTGGGTGTTTGTAGAGTTCATTTAAAAATCAAAAACTTCACTTATCAAAATGTGGAACTTTTAGTTATGAAAAATCTTTGTAGTGATGTTTTGATTGGCCATGATATTCTAAGCAGACATTCATCAGTAGAAATTGGATTTGATGGTAATAGACCTCCACTAACAATTTGTTCTTTGGCTGTTGCACAAGTACCTCCTGTTTCATTATTTTTTAACTTGAAACCAGACTGTAGACCTTTGGTTACAAAGTCGAGACGTCATACTGATGAAGACAATAATTTTATGGCATTGGAAGTTCAGAAACTTCTTCAGGAAGAAGTCATTGAACCAAGTAACTCACCATGGAGGGCTCAAGCCTTTGTCATTAGAGGATAAAATCATAAGCCCAGAATGGTAGTTGACTACTCTCAAACAATTAATAAATACACGTTACTGGATGCCTACCCTTTGCCTAAAATAGAAGCGGTAATTTTGAAAATTTCAAAAAATAAAGTTTTTAGCAAAATTGATCTCCAAAGTGCCTACCATCAAATTCCTATCCAGGATAGCGAGAGACATTATACAGCTTTTGAAGCTTGTGGAAAGCTCTATCAGTTTTTACGTGTTCCTTTTGGGGTTACTAATGGAGTAGCTTGTTTCCAAAGTGTCATTGACAAAATTATTGAGGATGAAGGACTCACCCTTACATATCCATTCATTGATGATGTTACTGTGTGTGGAAAAGATCAAAAAGAACATGATGACAACTTAGAGAAGTTCCTGACTGTGGCAAAGAAGTATAATTTGACCCTAAATGAAGATAAGTGTACCTACTCAAGTAATTCTGTCCATTTGCTAGGCTACATTGTTCAGGATGGTATAATTAAACCAGATCCTGAACGACTAAAACCTTTGAGAGATATGCCTGTTCCGAAAGACTCATCTGCATTGCAACGTGCTTTAGGAATGTTTGCCCATTATTGCCGGTGGATCCCGGGGTTTTCTCAGAAAATACGTCCTCTTTTAGGAAAGAAACAGTTTCCTCTTTCTAGAGATGCTGTATTGACTTTTAATTCACTGAAAGATGATGTGGAAAATGCTGCCTTGGCAACAATTGAAGATGACATACCATTTCGAGTGGAAACTGATTCATCCGATTTCGCAATTGGAGCTACCTTGAATCAAGCTGGACGCCCTGTTGCTTTTTTCTCAAAAACCTTAAATACATCTGAATTGAGACATTCATCTCCAGAAAAAGAAGCATATGCCATTGTGGAATCACTTCGTCACTAGAGACACTTCTTGATGGGAAAGCATTTTGAAGTGTTCACTGATCAACAAGCAGTCGCATTTGTATTCAATCAGCGACATGGTAGTAAAATTAAAAATGAAAAGTTAATCCGCTGGAGACTTGAACTTGCTAGATTTAAATTTGACATTATTTATCGTCCTGGAAAGCAAAACGTGATTGCTGATACATTATCCCGTATAACTGGAGCTCTAACTCCCAGAGTCGACTTAAACAATGTTCACAACTCTCTTTGTCATCCTGGAGTGACACGAATGCATCATTGGGTTCGTTGCAAAAATCTCCCTTTTTCTTTAGAGGATATAAGGAAAGTCACAAACTCCTGTCTAATATGCAACGAACTAAAGCCAAGATTTGTTAAACATGTTGGAACTCTTGTGAAAGCTACTTCCCCATTTGAAAGGTTGAATCTTGACTTTAAAGGGCCTTTACCTAGTGTTTCAAGAAATCACTATATTTTAACAATAGTTGATGAATTCTCTAGATTTTCGTTTGCGGTCCCTTGTAGTGACATTTCTGCGAAAACCGTAATATTGCATTTGAAGAATCTTTTTTCTATTTTTGGAATGCCATCATTTATTCATTCTGACAGAGGATCATCTTTCATGTCTAACGAATTAAAATCATTTTTAACATCTCAAGGAATTGCTACAAGTCGTACTACTCCCTATAATCCAGCAGGAAATGGACAGGTTGAACGTTATAATGGAATAATCTGGAAAACTATGCAACTTGCTTTAAGATCCAATAATATGAAAACTGAACAATGGGAAGGTGTTACCCAAACAGCTCTGCATTCAATTCGCTCTTTATTGTGTACAGCAACAAATGCCACTCCTCATGAACGAATGTTTTCTCACCCTCGAAGATCCCATAACGGCTGTTCCATACCTACTTGGCTTACAAAGCCTGGTCCAGTTCTAATGAAAAATCAGGTGCGTGCTAACAAATATGAGCCAATTGTCCAGGAAGTGGAATTAATTGAAGCTAACCCTGACTATGCACATGTAAAACTTGGCGATGGAAGGGAAACAACTGTTTCTATAAGACACTTAGCTCCAAGAGGAGAAAATACCAGCTCTGAAGGCAACAAGGGTACAGAAGAAAGTGTTCAAGTTCTTCCAGATCTACAGCCAATAAACTCAGATTCAGATACCACTTTAGAAGATTCGACTGAACTGAACAAGAACACATTAGCATTGCGTACAGCTCGCCATAGGCAACCTCCTGCATACTTGAAGGACTATGTCAGAGACTGAAATATCCAGATTAAAATTAAATGGGTAGGGGGGGGGGTAAAATGTCATATAATTCTCTTGTAATCTGGCATCACTTAATTTTGTTTTCTGTATTGGAAACACCTGAAGGAGACAGTCTGTAAACAGCAATCATGTAACCTCACTTCTAAGTTATTAAAAGCTTAATTCCGTCCATTCAACTCTCATTGTCTTATTTATAGTACAATGCATTAATGAATCTTTTTAAAAATACTCTATGTAATACTTGCAGAAATGCTTCTTTGCGAGTAAATTTTGGAAGAGCCTGTTTGCGCTGATATTATTAATGAAATGAAAACTTCTGAGCAGATTTGTAATGAAAAAAATGGACTAAATCAGCCCTACGATATTAATTTGCGAGCTACACAAGCATTTTTGAGTTTCGGACGTGGATATCAAGCTCTTGAAAAGTTTTGCATGTTTATGAATATGCATTTATTGTCCAGCAGAACTCTTAACACTTACAAAAAGATGTTGCATTCTTCATTTGTGAAAGCGTCCGAGAAACATTTCCATCACATCAGAAGTGAAATTAAGAAAGCATACAATGCAGAAATAAGTGGTGTAACCAATATTGCTGTTTCCTTTGATGGTACTTGGTTGACCAGGGGGCATGCATCTCAGATTGGAGTTGGCTGTGTCATAGACATGCTGACTGGATATGTTGTTGATTTTAAAGTGATATCTAAATATTGTAAAGAGTGTGAAATAGCCAAAGGTGAATTTAAAAAAAATTCAGCTGATTACGAGATTTGGTTCAACGGTCATAAAGATTCTTGTAGTGCAAACCATTGTAGCTCTTCAGGTTCGATGGAAGTCCATGCAGCATCCGAATTGTGGTCGAGATCTGAAAAGATTGGATTTAGATACACTACAGTACTTTCAGACGGTGATTCCAAAGCGTTTCAACATCTGACTGAATCAAAAGTCTATGGAAATGTTAAAATAAACAAAGAAGAGTGTGTGAACCATGTGAGCAAGCGACTAGGAACAGCTCTCCGAAAATGTGTAAAGGAATGGCGTTCAAGAGGAGTTACTCTCGGTGGAAAATCTTATGGCAGTTTGAAAGATGAAACCATAAAAAAGCTTACGCAATATTATCAGAATGCCATTTTAAGCAACAAAGGCGATGCCGAAAACATGAAGACTGCAATATATGCTACATTATTCCATAGCATTTCCACTGATGAAAAACCTCAGCACTTAATTGCCCTTCTAGTCAAGAGTCTTGGTGTTTTTATCAGTCGGCTATTGCAAACGGTAGAAAACCAGGTTCGCACAAAAAACTGGTAAAAACACCAGTGAATGAGGCTCATTTGGCAAAAATATTGCCAATTTACCAGAGACTTGCTTCGAATGATTTATTGGAGCGTTGCATTCGGTGCATGACTCAAAATTCCAATGAAACGCTGTACAGCATTATTTGGAGTAAGTGCTCTAAAATATCATCCGCATCATTGAAACGAGTGAATATTGCAGTTTGTGATGCAGTATCTGAATTTAACGTTGGAACTTTGCAAACACTTGAATTTATGCAACAAGAAAATAAAATTTATCTGAACAGCATAGCGAAAAATTTAGCAATTTATAAAGATTTTAGAAGAGTATCTCAAAGAAAAAGAAGAAGAAGAATGTTGTACAATTTGGTGCAGAAAAAAATCAAACTAGCTCGTAAACGCAGAGAGCAATTCATTCGTGAAAAAGGTGTTTCTTATAAAACAGGAAATTTTTAAATTGTTGATCACATATGCAATATTTTAATTTATTTTATTTTTATTTATATTTACTATATTATATTATATTTTAATTTTTATAACATTGATTGAATGCTAGAAAATTAACAAAATTTTATTTGTAAGAAAAGCAATTGCAGCCAACAGTGAAACTTCGAATTTCTTGTAGTTTTTCACACTTCATTTTAGTAATGCTTTATTTCCCATATCTGAATTTCAACATGTAATTACTATAAAAAAATATTCAAGAAACTTATTTAAGCAAATTATTGGTTGTAAATTTCCAATTTTTATATATTTTATTTGTGAAACATTATTCTTTATAAAAAGCTTTAAATTGAAATGTGTTTTTTTTTTTTTTTGCATTTTCTTCCATTTTGGAACAGTTTTTAATATATTAAGGCTTTTAAAATTATGAGAAAAATAGTATGAATATTTGTGTATATGTTGTTTATTATGGTAGCATAGAACTGTGCATGAAATTAACTCTAAAGTGTGTGTTTAATTTTTTAAAAAAATTGTTAAGATAATGTTTTATGAAATATTGACCTTTTTGTTTGTTTTCTTTTATGTATTCATTATACAAGTATATTCTTTTATTCTTGTAAATGTTTAAAAAAATTTATAGTAAGCAGTTTGATACAAACTAATTAACATTCCATAAAAGTTTCAGATTATTGGAGGAATTTTTTATCATGCTATTCAAGGAATGAAAACTTTAAACTCATTTTTCTCCATGTTGAATTTTTGTACATATACTGTTATTCAAAACCCTAAAGCTTTTTTGATAATTGAAGTAAGGGTTTGAAACTTTTTATACATGTTCTGATATGTATGTTTTGTAAAACTGTGCATGGAATTATCTCTAACATGTTTAGTAATTTTTCTAAAAAATTTCAAAAACAAAATTTATGTTTTTTCGAGAATTTTTGGAAGTTTAACAATAAAAAAATTAAAGAGCAGCAGCAGAAAAAACAGATGGCACAGTTTTATGTAGTATATTATAAGGAACTTGGAAAAAAATTTTTGAAAGAAAAAAGACATATTTAAAAAAGCCTTAAGGATTTAAAAATTTTTTTAAAATTTTTAAAAAATTTAAATTTTACAAACATTTTGCAAGAAATTAAAATTTTTTTGTATGAAATTATTATTAAATTTTAACCTTTATAAAATACAATTAAAACCAGATGTCAAATATTAAAAATAAAAAAATTGTAAAGATGGTACCGTGTCGCCTTAATGTCTTGCTCGACCTCCCGTGAAAAGACTTGGTCAATCTCTTCGAGGGTAACCTATCATTCAATTATTGTGTGCCATGCGAAATAAGATTCGCTAAAAGGTATAACAAATAATGTGAAATTTCATTGTGTGATCTATTCCTCTCTTAGGGTTATGTGGCCGTGGTAGCAAGTGGTCAATGTATCGGACTCGTGGCTGGCGTGTCATGAGTTCGAGCCCAGTACCACTGAAGACCCACCGTGTAAAGGAGCGATGCACTTTAAATCTCTTCTAGGGCTCAAACGTCTTCCCGTTGATTTGGTGTGATGGTTGGGAGAGGGGGGTGCTAGCTCAGGTGACTGTGGTTCAAAATTACGAGGTCCGTCGTCAAAATCCTTCGTGTAGCTGTGAACAGTGCGACGTTAATATTCTCTTACTCTCACTCAGGATCCTTTGGAGGGATAAGAGTTAACAAGACTTTTTTCGTGCTTCTATTTTAGCTTCATACGAAAAAATAATTATGCAACCAGGACCGGCTCTAGCAGTTTTGCCACTCCGAACAAAAATGTAAAATATTGAAAGTAAAAAAGCGCTATTTTAAAAAAGATAAACTGTGTGCGTTCATATAGATCTGTATAACGAAAAGTTCTGGCGAACAAAAAGGTAGCATAGTGATATATATATATTTCTATTCTTTTCATACTTTTGCTAAGTGCTACTTTTCAGCCATTGCTTTGCTTTGAATTTGTATTTGGGTCCTGAATCTGGCAATAACTTGTTTATTGTACTCAGATTTAGCGCCGGCTGTGCATTTCTGTATGCAATTTTTAGGTAGGTTACCTTTTTCTCATAATGGATTTAGATTTCCTATCCATTATTTTCAATAGGTTTTTGCTCAGTATTATTGACAGAAAGGGGGAAGGTTGGCTGGCCTTAAAACATGTTCAACCCCACTTTTATATAAAAAAATTTATATATACATAAGCTGTCCTTAGTCATCAATGTTGATAAAACTGTAGCATCCATTCTTTTATATTTTTATATTGAACTCTGTTTAATTTTTCATATCACTTTTAAAATTCTGTTGTCTGGTTATCTTGCAATTTCAATTCTTTTCAGTTTTAATCATGTTTATTCATCATCTCTCTTGTAGAGAAATTTTGATTTTATATATATACTAGCCGTTACCCACCCGCTTCGCTGGGTATTTCAAGATGTTTTACAAATATATACTGTTTATACATATATAAGTTGTTGATATCTAAGTCCTAGCATTAAGAATTCGATTGTATTGAAAAATATACTTATACCTGTAACTGTTGCCTCTTGATAAAAAAAAGGGCCGACCTTATCTAATTTGTATTTTCTAAAAATCTCTGAAATTGAAGTATAGAATGATGTTTGCACTTTCGTAACCCTTTAACGAAGTGGATTTTCGAAAACCAATTTTTGGTGGATCTCTACTCTGTAAAATAAACATGCAAGCCAAATTTCAAGTCTAAATATAACAGAAAAAATGAAATTTTTACTATCAATACCCCTGTAACCCCGTTGAGAGGGGTTTTCCAAAATAATCATTCTTAGCGGATTTCAATTCAACAAAAGAAAAATGCAAACCAAATTTCATTATTATAGTCCTTGTAGTTCGAAAAAAGAATTTTTTTTTGTCAGTATGCCCCAGTATACCTCTGCTCCCTCAGGAGTTGATTTCCGTAAAATACATTTTTATTGGATCCCTATTCAACAAAAGAGACATGCTTAACAACGCAGATCTAACAATTCTGAAACAGGATTTTTTTCCTATAACTCACCTTGACCCCTCTCAACCCTCCTTAGGGGACGATTTTTGTTTTACTCTTTGTTAGAGGAACTTTATTCCATGAAAGGAACATGCCAACCAATATTCAAGCAGGTAGATCTAATAGTTTAAAAACAGAAATATTTATCTATTACGCCCCTTAATCACGAAACCCTTTTCGCGAAACCCATTTCGTTGCGGTTCTCTACTCAATGAAAGGAATCTGCTTACCAAATTTGAAGACTGTACTTCCAATAGTTTAAAAATGGAAGTAATTATCTATAACGCCCCTGAAGCCCCGCAACGCCACTTGGGGGCCAATCTTCCCGAAAACTATTTTGTAGCGTATCTCTACCCTATTGAGAGGAATCTGCTTACCAAATTTCAAGACTGTACGTCTAATAGTTTAAAAATCGGAATTTACTCCTCCCCTTAACCCTTCCCCCGCTACACCCCTTGTGTGTCAATTTTCCCCAAACCCATTTTGTAGCGGATATTTACTCCATGAAAGAAACATGCCTACCAATTTTCAAGCAGGTAGATCTAATAGTTTAAAAACTGAAATATTTATCTATAACGCCCCTTGAGCCCCCCCCCCAACGCAACTTGGGGTCTGTTTTCACAAAACTCATTTTATAGGGGAACTGTATGAAAGGAATCTGTTTACCAAATTTGAAGACTGTGCGTCTAATAAATTAAAAATGGAAAAATGTTAACTATAACGCCCCTTGAGCCCCCGCAACGCCACCTAGGTGTCGATTTTCCCAAGACACATTACATAAGGGATCTTTAATCCATTAAAGGATTCTGATTATCATATTTCTAGACTGTACGTCCAGTAGTTTAAAAATGGAAATAATTATCTTTAACGCCCCTTAAGCCCCGCAACGCCACTTGGGGGTCAATTTTCCCGAAACGCATTTTGGAACGTATCTCTATCCTATGAGATGAATCTGCTTACCAAATTTCAAGACTGTGCGTCTAATAGTTTAAAAATTGGAATATTTATTTATATCTCCCCTTAACCCCCCCCCCCGCATCACCACTTGGGGGTCAATTTCCCCCAAAACCCGTTTTGTGGCGGATATTTACTCCAAGAAAGAAACCTGCCTACCAATTTTCAAGCAGGTAGGTCAAGTAGTTTGAAAACGAAAATATTTATCTATTACGCTCCTTAATCCCCCGCAACGCCACTTGGGGGGCTATTTTCTCAAAATCCATCTTATAACTGATCTCTACTCTATGAAAGGAATCTATTTATCAAATATAAAGACTGCGTCTAATAGTTTAAAAATGGAAATAATTATCTTTAACGCCCCTTAGGGTTCGATTTTCACCAAACTCGTATTGTAGCGGATATTTACTCAATGAAAGGAATCTGCTTACCGAATTTCAAGATTGTACGTCAAGTAGCTTAAAAATGGAAACAATTATTTATAACGCCCCTTAACCCCTTGCTGTTCGAATTTCTCAAAAAATCCGTTCTTAGCTGATCTCTACTGCATGAAAGGAACATGTCTACCAAATTTCAAGTCTGTAGGTTGAATAGTTCCGGAGATATCGTGATTAGTCAGTCAGTCAGTCAGTCAGTTTTGCATCTGGTTTTACCAACTTAACACGTCATTTTTAACGGTCATTTAGCGTGATTGCTCTCGTACGTACATTTTTTTTCCCCGCTCTCCGGTTATTTGAATTTTTTCATGTAAATTTTTGCTTCATTATTCCTTTTTAAAATTATTTTCCTTTGTATTTTGTTAGGATTCATTTCCTTTCATATTTTCAAAATTTTTTATTTTATTTTTTTCTTTTGGTTGCAAATTACACGTGGTTGGTTTTAGGCCTAACTTTTCAATATGGGTATGTTTTCCTGTTATGTATAAAATTTCTGCTGAACAAGGGAATGTTGGATCCATAAAATATATTTAACCCTAATTTTGCTGGTCCTAATTCATCAACAGCTTTAGAAATCATAACAGGTCTTCATTTTAGTCTATTGACTCTTGTGGCTTCTTACATTTTAAAGTTCTAATTCTGTTCTATGTTATACATATGCTTAGTTAATTCTTCTACAACAGAGTTTTCCATCATTTTTAAAGTTGTGTTTCTATAAATCTGGTTTAAATCTTCTAGCTTTGTTAGTGATATTAATTTTGTATTATCAATTTTATTATGCCATGTATTGCTTTCATTTTATGTTACTATATATATATATATATATATATATGTGAGAGTTCATGAGAAATAACTTCTCAAAATGTTTAACAAAAACATTTTATTCGGTTTTAACATCTAGGGGACAATTTGCATTCATTTAAAGAGCTAAACAACACAGCCGTCGGCTACATGCCGTGAGCCAGAACACAGACTGACTAAACAATTTCATTTCGAAATTATACAATTGCATAATAAAAAAAAAGACAGCCAATCAGCGGCTCGCACTACAGGCGCTTCGAACGGATATGAAAAAATAAATAATCCTTGAATAAAAAGAAAAGTTTGAGTTTCAATCATTTCGGCCGGCGGGAAAGAAGAAAAAGAGTGATACTTCCTTTCCCTCTTCAAATCCCACAACTCGGCCGTCTTGACATGTCGCTGTCCTCAGCGAACGCGAGTATAAAAACAATTTAGAACGGAAGCATCCTGTAATGCTTACAATCAAATTACATTCAAAAATAACACTGACATAAAAATACACTATGAAGCAATTTGAAAAGAAATACAATAAATCACAAATGATAAACACTTCAAATTATAAAAAAAAAGTTCACAAATTAAACACTTAAAAATAAATGCACAGTAGAAGTATGTGGAAGTATGAGCCATAAAAATAACACACGTAGAAAAATGCCAAAGGAAAATTACTAAGGGAACAAAAAAAAAATGCCTATCCAAAAGGTTTCATTAGGTCGACAGCTGTTGTCGTTTGGTTTGGGCCTGCATGATTCCCTATCTTGGATACCTCGTATCTTCCTTTGCCGTTGACCTGAGTCACTTCATATGGTCCGAAAAATTTGGGTCTAAGCTTTAGACCAGTTCCAAACTGAGTTCGCTGGATGGCCACGATGTCACCGATCTTGTATTCGGTAGCTTCCTTACACTTCTTGTTGTGCTGCTTCCTATTTTCGTCTTGGATTTTGAGAATGTTTTTAACAGCTTCTGATCTAAGCTTGTTTCTTTGATCGTTGAATTCTTTGAACATCTCTTCGATAAGGATTTCTCTTATGGAGATGTCTTCGCTGCTTCTCATCTTTACACCTGTCAGAAGTTCGAATGGTGTAAACTTAGTGCTACGACAGATGGTGTCATTCAAAATTCTTTGTGCTTCTGGCACGTGCTTGAACCACTTCGTGGGGTCTTCAAGGGTAAGCTTGGTCAGTGCTGGAATTAGGGTTCTATGAACTCGTTCGACTTGACCATTCCCACGTGGTACTCCTGTTGCAATTTGCAGATGCAGGATATTTTCTTTTTCACAGTACTCTTTGAAGCTGTTCGATGTGAACGCTGCTCCTCTGTTGGTGATTATCCGGACTGGGATTCCAAATGTTTTCTGTTGGAGTCTAAGTTTCTCCAACGCGTCTTCAGCGGATACGGACTTCGTAGGATAGAGCCACACGAATTTCGAAAACGCATCTACGACAGTCAGAATATGCTGATAATTCTTGTTTGTCGAGGGCATTGGTCCTATGAAGTCTACATGGTAGGTGTGGAGAGGGGTATCTTCTTTGGGAATTGGATGCAACATCCCCTCTTTCTTGCCGGTTTTCTTGTTTGCAAGGATGCATGGTATACAATGCGCTATTGTGTTTTCCACTTTAGACTGCAATTTCGGAATGTAAAACTCTTGCTTCACAATATCTGTTGTTTTGGCGACTGCAAAATGTCCTTTCTCGTCTTGCTCTTCTTTCTTCGAAATGTTGAAAATCCAATCTGGAGATTCTGGTTTCACCTTTTCTTCATGAAAAGGACAGGGAGCATGGGCGAGGAATGCTGACCCAATGATTGCCTCAAACTTAAGAGCTGCGCTGGGGACAACTTGAAAGTCTAGACGGCAAACGTGTCCGTCTATCTCCGCAACATGTCTGAAGGATCCAAGTGTTTTAACTTGTCCCTGACCAAGTCCGGTCAGGACCGTTGATTCTCTCCAAAGTTTAATTTTTGGATTCATCCTCTTGTAGACGTCAAAACGTATGAGGTTGCGTACACTGCCTGTATCCAATAAGGCTGTGACGACAAAGTCTCCTATCTTGACCTGTCTTGTAAACTTCTGCAAATCTACATCTGGATATTCTATTGCTTCTTCTGGTACTTCATTGACGATGTGAACAGGATGCGTGTCAGAGTGCGTGTTGATCTCATTCCCTTGACTTCTTCTTAATTCGGGACATGCATTTCTTAGGTGGTCAGGAGAATCGCACTCATAGCAACGAAAATTCTTCTGTCCACAAGTCTTGCTTTGGGCTGGCATGGAACCTCTGCCTCCCGGTTCAGTCTTTGTTTGACGTTTATCGTAGAATCTCGTGTGATTCTCTGTAGATCTACCATGGTTGTCATTATATTTTCCACGGTTGTCTCTAAACCTTGCATGGTTGTCGCTAAGTTTTCTGCGATTATCTTGGAACCTTGATTTGTCGTTATGACTGGGACGACTCTCATTCTGTTTCCTACCGTGGTGGTTATTTCTTAAGCTATCTTTTAAGCTTTCAAATTCGTCGAATTTATTGGCGAGTTCTTCAGGCTGTTTCAATTCGAGCCACTCTCCAAAAAAATGATCTTTAATATCCTCAGGAGCTTTTGCCTTTATTCGCTCAGCAATAAGTAGGTTTACTAAGCCTTCAAAAGTGGTTATCTCTAGAGTAGAAATCCATTCCCTAAAGTAGCAACTTAATTCGTGGGCGAAACTACGCCAAGTCTTTTCAGGGTCCTTTTGATGTCTGTAAAATAGAGTTTTAAGTTTTTCTGCAGACAACTTGTACTTTTTCAAAACCAGCTCCTTAACATAGTCGTAGTTATTCGCGTTTTCAGCTGTCTCCCTCGCCAACATGTTAGAGATCTCCGGAGGCATCACATGGAGTAGGTAAACTACCCATTCTTCTCTTGGTACTCTGGCCATCTCAGCTCGTCTCTCAAAGTTGACGAGAAAAAGACTCATCTCATCTTTCTTCTCATCAAACTTAGGCGTGATTTGTGCCAAAGGGATCTTATGATGAACCTCCTCAGTTCTTCCAGGGGGCGTCGTGGCTGCTGGGGCTGCCTGCAATTCTAAACGTCGGATCTCTAAACGTTGTAATTCAATTTGCCGCTGCTCAGCCTCAGCTTCACGTTCAAGTCGTCGCTGCTCAGCTTCACGTTCAAGTCGTTGCTGCTCAGCTTCACGTTCAAGTCGTTGCTGCTCAGCTTCACGTTCAAGTCGTTGCCGCTCAGCTTCATGTTCAAGTTGCTGACGCTCAGCTTCTGCTTCTTCAAGTCTTTCTCCGATTATTCTATCCAACATAATTCGGACTGCCTCTTCGTTAAAATTCTTACTTTCAAGAATTATGTGCTTAATGTCGGGAACTCTGCTGTTCGGTGGAACATTTTCACCGAGTTCTTCACAGACGTTCACCAGATCCGCCTTTTTACCTTTCGCTAAAAATGCCATTACGAAAGAGTTCGGTACTTAAGGAGGCACTAGTAATAATTAGCTTCTAAAAATTATCAATACTGACTTTTATAATTGGAAAAAATAAAAAGAAATCCAATACTAACATTCAAAGACACTACCTTTATATTGAAAAATAATATCTACCATAACAAACAAGAACTATGCACTGTTATGCACACCACTGGTGTTTATAATCTTTTTAATTACACCCTAACAACTTTTAAGATTTAAAAAAAAACAAGGTTAAATTTAGACCGCGCGTTAGGCAATGACTTCATGCACAAGTCAGTGAATTTTATCCTTTCAAACACAATTAGAATTTATATGGCTCATACCTCGTTAAAGAGATAATAATCACAAATATGTAATACGTAATATGATTATGTTCACTTTTCAACAATATGCACGTGCAATGTAGTACCAACACAATAGTCACAATGCTTACCTAGTACTGCACTATCAAACAGTGTGGATCACAAGATTTACTCAACTCTGGTACTATACCAACAGCTAACACTTACTATAAAGATTTTTCATTCTTATTTGACAAGATAAATCATAATTTATTCATAAACACTATTTTTAAATCACAACTGTGGACCTAGTTTCGGTTTTAAAAAAAAAGAAAATCTACTTTCGTTTTCAAAAGAAATAAAATCTACTTTCGTTTTTTAAAAGAAAGAGAAAATGTACCTTTTTCGGTTATCAAATAACCTGAAATTAGCATTCTAAGCATTTCTTAACACACACAATGATTAAGAATAACTGAACTCACTTGAAAAGGAATTAAATCCTATTAGCACAAAACATACACAGTACTGTAATACTTTAAAAAAAAACCAAAAATATCAATAAAATTACTAAATCTATACTAAAATTGATCAAATTCAACCGAAACTTGCATGAAAAGAATTATATCATATTATCACAAAATATATAACACTGTAATGTAATACTTTCAAAAACATCAATACTATTACCAAATCTATTCTAAAATTGATCAAATAAAAATATCAATAATCGAACAACAATACTGATCAAGTTAACGATTTGAAATTATTCACTTTTCACAACTAAAAAAGCATAGCACCATAAATCAAAATTTGGCGAAAATCAAAACAGTACTTATCTTGACTCTTCAGGTAGTCCACTCTTGAAATATACACCGGACACTGGTGAAAACGAAACACGAGATTGTCACTGACGAAACACGAGACTTTCACTGACGCAATACAGCAAGATCACTGAACTTTTTGAGTCCACTAGGCAGTACTATAGACGAACACACCCAAAAGCGAAACGGTGCCGGACAAAAAACCAGACGAGGAAACTGCAGGGCCGGAGCGAGAATGAAGCCCGAAACGAAACTGGAATCCGGAACACTGGAACCCGAACGAAACTGGAATCCGCAACACTGGAGCCCGGAACACAACTGGAATCCGCAAAACTGGAGCCCGGAACACAACTGGAATCCGCAAAACTGGAGCCCGGAACAATACTGGAATCCGCAAAACTGGAGCCCGGAACAAAATCGTAACGGCTTCCTAAAAGCCGAGAGACAGTTGGCTGTTTTTTCTCACGCAAGCATGTCAGAGCCAACAAACTAATCTGCGGGGATTTCCCTAAAATTCAATCCCGGCCGAGCCCCCAATCTGTGAGAGTTCATGAGAAATAACTTCTCAAAATGTTTAACAAAAACATTTTATTCGGTTTTAACATCTAGGGGACAATTTGCATTCATTTAAAGAGCTAAACAACACAGCCGTCGGCTACATGCCGTGAGCCAGAACACAGACTGACTAAACTATTTCATTTCGAAATCATACAATTGCATAATAAAAAAAAAGACAGCCAATCAGCGGCTCGCACTACAGGCGCTTCGAACGGATATGAAAAAATAAATAATCCTTGAATAAAAAGAAAAGTTTGAGTTTCAATCATTTCGGCCGGCGGGAAAGAAGAAAAAGAGTGATACACAAATATATATAAAACAAATTCAAGACCAATAAAATAAACAAATAGTTATAAGTGTTTTTTTCTGACTTTTAATTTTGAAATATTGTTGATCCATTTATTCAGCTAACTCATTTTCGATAGCCGATGTAACGAAACCATTTAATCTATCTTAAAAGTTGTAGATCGTACGAATTTTTTTTAAATTTTAATTTTGTGAAACTCCTTTCTTCACTTGCTACACTTACTGGTAAACAGAGCAAAATTCTTAATGATGTAGCAAGATTTGGTTCAAATTATAGAGTTGAAATAAGTTTTTTGAATCTCCAATTGGGCTGGTCTTGTTTGCCTAATAAAGCCAAAACTAGCATGTGCAAGATCAAGCGCGTTTATATCCACTGATTCTCCATCGGCCAACATTATTTCAAAGTTTTTACAGTATTTAGTTAGTAAATATTTAGGGGTATAATTTAAATAATATATGTATTGTATAAAAATTGAAAACAGTTGCTGTGAGGCATATTTGTTTAATCTGAATTGTAAGGAATTAATTGCTTGGTTACACAATTATAAAAATATAAAACTATCTGGAATTTTAATTTAGCACCTTCTACCGAATCATCTCGAGCTTCATAATTTAAAATTAACATTTCTTCGCCAAACTTTGTGATGTCACCTCAAAGTTAAAAGGAATGTTAATGTCGCATGGAGCACTTTATCAAAAGCCACATCTGATCGAAGATCCTTAAAAAAATCCTTACAATTTTTTAAGAGTTCCATAGAGATGGCAATATTTTCTCTGCAAATGCTTTCTTAAAGAATGTACACAAAATTTAAGATTTTGCTCTGAATAATAATGCAACATGCGTATACTTGGATTGTTTAAGATAGTTTAATAATTCAGAGGGCTGATCTCTTGTAGAATTGTCAAATTCAGCACTATAGTAAGCATTGAATAAAGTATCATAAATCCCTCCCTGTTGATACTTTAAGGATTTTATAGCTTCTATTTGATTTTTCTAGTGAGTTGCATGTAGTGGCTTTGAAATTAAGCCCTTCATATATTTCAATAATATGTTCCACAAAAAAAAAAAAAAAAATTACGAAGGAAAAAATGAATCTCTTGGACTATATTTAAAAAATTGCACGCTTCTAAAGGAAGCTTTTGCCATATGTCGTTAACGAGCAAATTTAAAGAGTGGCTACTTAATTGCCCATTGATTGTAAATGGACCCTAATTATATATTGTATCTCATATAGGCTCGTTATCGTATGTTTGTTCCCATATAGCTAGCAAATTAAGCCCCGATTTAAATTTCTCAACTGTTAAAAATGAAGGCTCTTTTCCAATCAAACTTTCAACTGGGTGAAAACCTAAAATAATTTTCTGAATAAAAAATTTTTTCATGTACCATATTTTTATAACCATTTTCAAGCATTGTCATCCACTTCTAAGCTATAGTCCAAATTTCAAGTTTCTAGCACTTTAGGAAATTAGCTTAAAATCAATTACAAAATTCCACCCGGACAGACATACAAGAAAGCGAGTTAATAAAAACATGGTAACCTCTTTGACCCCAGAGCCACGAAATTGAATAGGTAGACGCAACCGTCCCGTGCTATTGACAGGTAGTCTTTGTTTGTGTAAATTCGTGTAAGTTCCGGAGTTACGGGGCTGTTGTCGGGTTCGAAATGAGAACTTTTTCTCATATTTTTATTCAAAAATTCACATCACATTCAAAAATTCATTTGTTACTGGTATCAGGAGGGAAATCTAAATTTATCGAATAATATTCGTCTTGTTTTATTTCATAAACAATGTTCAATTTAATGTTTTCATGTAAAGGTGAAGTTATCTCGTTCTGAATATTTTAATGAGAAATTCAAGTTGTATCAAGCATTAAATAAATTATTATACAAATAAGCACCTAAATCTCTGGTATTTTTTAAAATTAAAGTTATGAATTAATGAAATGAGTTAATGAAAAATTAAAATTTTTAAAATTGGGAAAGTTTAATTACTGCATAAATGTTTGGAATGAGATATAGAATTTGTAATTACAAAAATTTATTAAAAATAATCCGTCGCACGGATTTTTTTTTTGAAAACCTATGCATTGTATCAGTCTAAGCCAGCATTTTTATTTCCCATGTAAATTTAAATAAAAAGCGTGTCCAGCCCCAAGAAGTGCAACCACTTTATTATACAACCTCTGACAAAAAAGCTCGGTGAATGAAGTCAGAACGGTCGATCTGGCAACACTGGCAAAACAAAATGCTGCACATGAGTAGTGGCAGGTGTTGACTAATCTGCCTTCAACCATTGTTCAGTTGAACGTCGTTTGTGTTCCGAGTAAGGTTTGTTTTACAAAGTGCTTGTTTAGTGCGTTCGTTCTTAACTGAGAACAGGAAAATGAATGAACAAAATATCAATTTAAAGTTTGCTTTAAGCTTGGCAAGACACCGAAAGGAACTTATGCGATACTGGTATATGTTTAAGAAGATCAAGCACTGTTCATGAAGTGTGTGTACGAGTGGTTCGCCCGTTTTCGAAAAGGCCAGGAAAGTATTTGACAACATCTGTAGCAGAAGACCGGTGACCTCCTGAAAAAACCATGCATCGTAACTATGTTCATCACCTTTTTTAATAGTCACCTTATCCGCAAGGAATTTCTACCTGAGGGAGCGATGAGGAATACTGCAAGGTACATTGAAAGTTTGACCCGTTTCTTGAAACTTCTACGCAGGATACTACCCCAGTACTAACAACAAGGTTCATGGTTTTTTTATTCACGACAATTCTCACCCTTGCGTAGCCAATATCGTCAAACAGCTAATGGCAAAAAAGGGTATGGTGCAAATTGAACATCCACCATACTCGCCAGATCTCAATCCTCCAGCTTTCTTCCTATTCCCACGATTCAAACTCGCTTTGAACAGAAAGAGATTTGACGATATTCCTGACATCCAACAAAACGTGACAAGGCTTTTGAACTCCATCCCAAAAGAAGACTTCCTACAAAGTTTCCAGAACATGTATAGCAGATCTCAGTGGTGCATAGTTATGGGAAGTAACTATTTCGAAGGACAGTAAGGTAATTTTCGTTAATATTTCATCTACGTTAATATTACAGGACAATTCACTGAACTTTATTGACGGAGGTTGTATATTCATTTTTGTCTTTGAATCAAAACGCCGAACAGACCAGAGAATTGTGTTTTTTTCCTCTGTGCTCCTTTCCTCTCTTGAAATTGCACTGATTTATTAGATTTTCACTATATTTGATTTACTTAAGAGAAGTACAAGCTTGTTTTTTAAATCTTGAAATGTTACCAAAAAAAGAACATTTTTATGTATAGCTCTGCTTTGATCTTATCTTTGAAACTTTTAAGGTGTCTTGAGTAGAATGCCCCTTAATAAGTGGTAAGTACATAAGGTTCCCACTCAAAGAGACTGGTGTCGCAACCTGGAGGTTGCAGGTTTAATTTGGGACACCGAAGAGTCGGAGATTGAAATAAAAGTAATTATTTTTGTAACAGACTAATAAATTAATGACCAGTTAAATATTCTAAGCCTTGGGAGCAATCTAATTTAGTTTCCTACCTTAAGCTTATAAGACAGTCAATTAAACACTTATCTGCTTCTGATTCGATCGCAGAGCACTTGTCGGATCTCTCCTAGATTTCTGTAGTCCTTTTCTTCCAAGTTTCCGAAAGGCATTTTTTTTCAACTCTCTTGAATGATAGCGTAAAGACTAAGGACCACTCTAACACACCCATTGCCAGGGTTTAAATAGTAAAGCCTAAAATCAAATTCTCTCTACAAAAGGGGGCGGTTTTAATCTTAAACTACAGGTTAAGAAGAATTTCCCCAAGAGGCGTAATAGAAGGATCACGGATAGAACCCGTTACACCACTACCAATATAATTGTGCCTTATTTGGAGGTATACCTTACACCAGGTACTATTGTATTTGTACTCTGTACTCTAGCACTGGTTGGCATCTCAATTCAATATTAATTTTAAAAATTATATTATATTTAAGGTTTCTAAAGTACAAAGAATAATATTTCAGAAAATATTTCCAAACAAATTTTTTCGTAACAGAAAAAAATTAATTAAATGCGGCCTTTAAAGTTTGCTACCCCGGACAAGGCTCCGTTTTGTCCAGCCTTTGGGCCAACTCTGATGCAATTAATTCAGAGTAGCTATTTTATTTGAGGACAAAAGGAAAGGGAGATGGACTGTTATAACGAGGGTTGTCTATTTTCCGTTGATTCTCTCATCCCATGGTCAATTCGAAACGCTCATAAATATCGGTCCTAGAAGTGGAAAGAGAGTTCGTTCTGTTTTGGACGGAGGATTTGGGATTGGAAGGTCACGTGCCTTCATCCTTCCTCTAATGCGCTTTTTTTCTTCCTTTTTTTTAAATATATTATTTGCAACGTCACCTGACTTTTTTCAGCTCACTTGTAATTTCGAGAACTGATTTGCCATTACCATTCGTCTCGTCCGAAAGATGCGGCTAAATTTGTCGAATTTATTTTACTTTCAAATATCTCCCTCCCCACCCCCTCTCCCAATCTCTTTGAGTCGACCCTTGCTCAGTCATTCCAGTCATTCGGCTAGAATGATTGAACAAGCCACTCAAGCATTCAGCGATTCTTGGATTTGGACCATTGTACAATTTTTAGACCTATTGCTTGCTCTGTCTTAATTGGAGACAGATTAATGTTGTACATGAATCCGCATGTCATGCATTAATAAAGTTAAAAGTAGTCAAGTTTGTAAAAGGAAACTAAGCCCTTGGAATAAAACTAGCTTCTTCGAATGTTTGTTTGCGATGTTCTGGAGGTTCTCATTTATTTATTCATGTATCATAAAGGATTTGTCTGCTGAATTGAAAAGCATTTGTAACCACATTTATATCCCATTTCATGTAATTATCCATTTCATCCAGATATACATGTTGTGTTGTTGTTGTTGCTTATGCCACCTGATCGACAGTAACATCAGATCAAGGTCCACGAAATTCATCGCGGCTAAGGGCTAGAATTTTACGCTTGTCGTTAGCCTAAGCTTTGAGCCACCCCCCAAGAGGGTGATAGTGTGATTTTGCTCACACAACTCGATAGATGGCGACACCGTTCGGACCCACAGATTTAACGAGCACGTTCTCCGATTTGTACTCGGCGGGCATTTGGTGGCATCCGGCATCGAACCCAGGCCTTCCTGTCTGGGGTCCGATGCACTAACCACTAGGCTACCCACGGCTTACATGTAACAACATAACATGTAACAAGATATACATGTAATAACGTAAATTAATATTTACTTAAAATTAGAACCTTATTTATAATATCTAATTCCTAAATCCGAATACGCTATTTCAAAACGCGTCTGATTTCTTCTTTCTCCAAAGGATTAAAGCATAATTTTGATAGATTTATTCGGGATTCCTCGTTAAAAAAAGTAGACCTTGAATTTTTGAAAGATTTATTGGTGATCCCAAGTAATAGAACATCATAATGGCTTACACGCGCCTTTATAACTGGTTGGAACTTTTCCCTAAATACTGATGTAATTTATAAAAATAACGAAAATTTCCATTATTTGAACTCTTGATTATGTTTTCACTATTACGTTTTCCCCTGTTTTTCCTTGTATATAAAAATGTGGACCATTGAATAATTCCTCCTAATATTTTTGCCCTTGAGCGAAGCGCATGTTCAAAAGAACTTTCCTGATGTTCACATTAAATACACGATGTTGTTATCAATATAAATTTCTTCTTATTTTTGCCATGACAGCAAATCACAAAATAATACCATCTCATGGATACATACTGCCCTCCAACAGTTAAGGTACAAAGAATTTTGTGGAGCTCGCCATTAAAAGTGTGGTAGCAACAATATATTTCATTGTTTATATGAATGATAATCATACGAACAATGAAGGAAATTTATTTGAAAAAAAAAACGATATAGCCATAATTTTTATTTTAAATAAATGTACAATTTAGTAGAATGTATAGCAAATGTGCAAAATCTAACTTATGTAACTTGGTCTGTACGTTATGTGTATGATTATTGATCATCAATAGTTGTTGATAATTTCATTGACAATATCCAGGAGAGTTTAGAAATGTCTTGGAGAAATTATTTACTCCATTCAGTTAAGAGACAGGCATTGGGATGGATGCAAAATGGCTTGTTACAAGCTGATGTTGCTAGAGTGTCTCAAACTGGTTACCAGTGTTATCCAACTACTGTAGGATCAATTGGAATTTAAAGACTATGTATCTAGGAGACATAGCACCTACGAGAGAATGTTTATAGCGCTTTCAGGCTGGGTGAAAAGAAGCACTACGATGCTTTAGTTTTTTAAAGATCATTTTGTCGTACCACGAACAAAAATCTTCGCTATTATGGTGCAAAACGATTTCACAATGCCAGTCTCTAAGCAAAACGACCAGTTATTTGTGTTCCCCTAAGCCATGGACAGAGATATGTTCCTTTAGATTGGACAAAGAAACGCATTTCCTGGGCCAGACCCCCAATGAACTTCTGTACTCTTCGCAGAGGAATCCAGGTTTACACTGAAGAGCGATTTAGGGTGTCTGCTGATCTGGAGGGAACAATGTATCAGATACAGCCAACGCAACAATGTTGAAAGACAAAATTACAGAGATGGGGGAAATCGCATGGTTTGGACAGAGATATCCCTCAGTGGTCACGCTGACCTGCGTGTGATCCATGGAGGAATTCTGACTGGAGTGAGGTCTCGGGGAGATATTCACCCATCCCCCACTGCTATTGGTAATGAAGGATGATAAAGGCTATTGGTAATGAAGATTATTATGAAGGATGATAAAGGCTATTGGTAATGAAGATTATTATGAAGGATGATAAAGCGTGAAATTACCGTGCTGTGCTTGTTGAGGATTATCTTCAGGATCATAAGCTAGAACAGTGGCGTAACGTAGGCTTTCATCGCCTGGGGCCGACCGGAAATTTGCCACCTCTCTATTTTAATTATTAGTCAAGAAAATTTGTAAAAGTAAAAAAAATGCAGCTTAAATTTTTTTTATTGATTAAAAATGATTTTTTCGTGTTTTTTTCATAGCAAAATTATTTATTCCATATTCAATATCAATATGTATGTCATGTTCAATTGCCAGAATACCTAAATTTGTTAGCCTTAACTTGGACATAGTCGATCTGAGATAATTTTTGGTTAATTTTAGCTTAAAGAAGCTTCTCTCGCAACTGGCATTACTGATGGCAGATGTTAAAAAAATTTCTCAATATTATGACAATATGACAATGTTTGGTAAGCCATCTTCAAGTTTGGACTCAGTAATAACCTAATGTGTTCTTTTTACATTAGGACCTAATGTGTTCTTTTTTACAGCCTGAGTCTGTTGCAGCTACGAAAGTTTGTAGACGTACGCGCTCAAGTTGGAATTCTTCTTTATTAATGTTTTGAGGAGCTTGATCTAAGTTAAGTTCGTCCATGCTCAATATCACTTCAGGGTTTAAAAAAACATATTGTTGCGCTACTGTTGGAATCTTTCTCGAATTTCAGCAATTACTCTGTCTATTGAAGAAAACATTGTTCGCCTCAAATCATCTTCGTACGATAACTGAACATCTTTACTTCTGTCGCCAAATATATGCTTCCTCCTGATTCGTCTTGGGGGTTCAAAAGAAATTTCAAGCTCTTCACACATAAACTTTTAGCATATATTAAAGCATCATCCACGAATTCCTCTCGTTTTGCTTCTAATACCGCCTGTTAAGCACGTATTTTCTTACCACATTGATGGATATTTAGTTCCTCTGTTTGCAAATAATTTTAAGCATCATTGACTTCACACAGTTCCGCTTGCTAGAAGCCTAAGTAACATAAAAACGAATACGATTGCATTGCGACTGATAAACTTTCTGCATCTCTGCGTGTATTAAAGCCTTCACTCGTTTCCGTCAGTTTTTCCAGTGCAGTTAAAGTTTCTTTGTAATGGTACCTAATATAATTTACAGCATCACCTCTAGCGCTCCAACGTGTGTCCTGAATCCTCTTCAAACTTTTTCCTATGGATCCAAGAAGAACTTCCCATAGGTGCGTTGAAGTAGAAAAAAAAGAGTAGCAACGTTCTTGCGTACCAAAGAAAGTCACCGAATGTACCTCCACTGAATCTGAATTTACGCAAACTAGGCTTAGCGAATGATTTGAGCAAGGAACAAATTCGGCATTAGGATTGATATCTTTTATCCGCTGTTGCACACCTGAGTGGCATCCAGCCATCGTGGCAGCATTATCGTAAGCTTGCCCTCTACAGTTCATACTGTTGAGTCCATCAGCCTTACGTTTGCTTACTATCATGTCACTTATACCTTTCCACAGTTTTGTTTTTCGTTTCACACACAATGAAATCTATATGAAATTCCTCTACTCTAACTTCCTGGTTTTCAATCATCACATATCTTACTACTTGGCTTGTTTGATCTTTGTGGGAAGTATCCGGGGTGCTGTCAAAAATTATGGAATAATATTTAGCTTTTTGGACTCGAGGTATAATTAATAGGCGAACTTTGTTTCCTAAAACTTCTATAAACTCATTTTGAATATTTGAGGTGATATTTTAGAGAGAGAACTATTTTGGTTCATTTTTATCCTTACTAAATGCTCTCTGAGATCAGGTCGTACTTTGCCAGACGATGTACCAATTCTAAAAAGTTTCCTCTATTAGTACTGATGCCATCTTCCCTGTGGCCACGCAATGCCAAATTTTGTTTTTGCAGCGAATTGTATAATATCAAACATTTTTGTCAGAACTTCATGTCATTTTTTAGTTTTCTTTGCCAATAGTTCTTTCTTTTTTATTAATTCTTTGTCCTTTCTGAAATCTCTTTTCTAACTTCTTCCATTTTCAAAAATTTTCGTTATGCTGAGCGCTTAGTTCACGATTGGCAACCCTGGATTCTATTTTCACCATGTATTAAATCCGTCAGTGGAGTAAAATTTTGGCGCGTTAGATGAATTGGCGTTTTCGAATAAACGACAACAGAAGTAAAACAACGAAGCTTTCGAAGGAGAATATGCTATTCAAGAGCACAAAACTTTTTCACCGCTTGGCAATGTCCGGTTAAGCCAATCTCTAGTCAGCCTTCTCCGTGTTTTCGATAATACCTTTAATGTTGTAGATTCCATGTCTGACTGAACCATGCATGATACTGTCGACTTTTCAGAGAAATCTGTATTTATATGTTGAACTACTTCAAGACCTCTCTGTATCAATAGCAACCTTATGTTTGTATTTATACTTTCAGGCCATTTCCCAATATCGTTGAAATCAATATCTTGTTTCGGTGTCGGAATTTAGGCAATCACAGCAAAAGTATTGAATTTGACAAGTTCGTACCATCAATGAAATGTTGCAAGTCGTCAGTATCGGCTATTTGTTTTATTTAAGCTACTTCTTGGGTTCGAACAACACTAGTCTCTGAAGACCCTGGCATATATTTTGGCAACGCTGACGTGCACTCTGGCTTCTCCGAAAGTTTCATAAACTTCATTATAGCTTCCTACATTCTTTTTGATATTCTCCTAATTTGCTTTTTTCTTATTCCGATAATATGCTCCACTTTCTTTTACCCTTTTCATATTTAGTTAGAGATGTGCTATGACAGAAAAAAACATATTATAACTTTTTTTTATATACAAAGTATAACAAAGTTGGGTTGACCTCATACGCACCACGATTACATTAAATCTGTCCTACGTTCTGAAATTCGTTATCTACTTACTGATCTGATCTGATTATTATTACGTTATCACCGGGAACCTGTCGACGCAAACGCGCTTCACTGTCGCAATCGCACAATTCAACCTTCACTCATGCATTTCGCACACCATTTCATTCAGCCAACCATCACTTGAGACAAAAACAAAATGCAAACACTACGAACTCAATGAGACCCCTCACCTGTTTTAGCCGAGATTCGCACTTTTAATACACTTTGAAAATTCACTTAGATTTAATCGCCTCTTGTCGTAGACTGACTCCACTATGAGCTATGAAAACTTGATTAAAGTTCTCTTTTTCCCCCTGCAAAATGATCACTCGCCTGCCAGGATCACTCGCGAATAAAACAATATTTAAAAATAATTAATAAAAGGGGTGAGTTTCGTCATTTTACTTTATTGGGCTATTTATTCTCCTACTCAAGAGATAATTCTGGGGGGAAATGTTTAGGGACGGAAGACATAATTCGTTGGCATCATAAAGTTTTTTTCTTTTTTTTTCTTTTACAGGACGGAACAAAATTACTAAAATAATAATTTCAGACAGGTGTATAACTAAATAGCTTGTAATTCGTGCGCAAATAGACTCGCGAATGGGATTTCAAACAAAGAAGCCAAAAGTCGTACAATTTTTACGACGTTGGTGTTTCGTACAATTATATGCTTTATGTACGCTGGAGAAGAGATAAAAGACGTTTCTCCACTCTTCAACCACACCCGTTATCTCTTCTCGCCAACCCATCCTTCGCCATCACAATTGGGCAGTTTATACGCACACATATGAGACAGGTACCAAAAGCCATAAAATCTGAGTCGACTGTCTAAACCCCACCCCCTACCCTACGCCAAGGTCTGACCGGGGAAAATTTCTATTGTCCCATACATAAAGCGTACGTAGAGTATACAATTGTACGAAACACCAAAGTCGTAAAATTTTACGCTTTTTGGCTTATGTAACCACCCTGTCACACCCGTGCAGTCCCGCTTGACTTGTGTCAGCGTTGGCGCGATTTGAAGTTTGAAATATTTTTTGAATTTAAATATCGCGGTGCTTGCCGCCGCCCCTTTTCGTATGCCGCATGGGCTCATGGCCCCCTCTGCCCCCCCCCCACGTTACGCCACTGGTTTGTAATGAATGATATGGCCTGCTCAATCTCCAGATCTGAATCCTATAGAACATATTTGAAGCTATCTTGGTAGACAGGTTGATGTTTTGTCCGATTCCAAGGTTCTTACATGAGCTGGAACAAGTGTTACTCCATATTTGATTCTCTCTTCTTATTTCAGTATCCAGTAACTTAACTAGGTAGCGTGGAAATGTCGATGCCACTAATGCATTGCGGTTAGGAACTTTTGTAATGTTACCATGGCATTTTTCTACATAAAAATGTGATGTACAACTTTCTCTAAGAATGAATTTTTCCTTTAATTGTGCATTTTTTGGTGTAAAGTATGTTTATGTTAAAATTATGCAAATCTATGTTTGCATTCAATAGTACACATTTCCTCCAAATTGCTTGTTTCTTTGTTCATTCATTTTCAACAGGTTGCACCTAAGCAATCAGAGGGAAGTGTATTATATATACGAGGGTAAGTTGAAAAATAAGTTTCCCCTGTCGACTGTGGTCAGAGTTGTGTATGAAAGTCAAAAAATAGAATGAGACATTAAAGATATGATATACCTTTATTTTATTATTCTCGTACGAGTACGTTGAGACATTTGTCATATCGCTTGATAAGCTTCAAAAAGTCCTCCAAGAAAAAATCAGGGCTTTGCATATGGAAGAAGCGTTGAACGGCTATGGGCGAAAGGCGACACAGCAAGAAAACGCGCAAGTCACCGATACACCATTGGATAGAGGTCGCTGCAAATCAAGCAGATGGCGCTTTTGCAGTGCCTGCGCAAAGCGGAGACCAGCCTCTCGTTTGAGCCCCGGTAGGTATGGAGAGAAGGTGCGTTTTGAATTCGTGGTCAAAGGAAGAAGTGAGAGCGGTTATCCGCTATGAATGGGCACGTGGAGTATCAGGAACAGAAATTCATAACCACCTCGTGGAAGTCTATGGGCCAGGTGTGATGTCGAAGCAAATGGTGCGGAGATGGTGTCGCACATTCAGTGATGGACGTCAGCAAGTGGAGGACATACCGAGAGCTGGACGGACGTGCACGGCTACTACAGATGCAAATGTAGGGAAGGTGGATGACATGATTAGAGCGAACCGGCGTATCACCATCGATGAAGTAGCGGAAGAACTTGAAATCTCACATGAGCGAGCTCAAAACATCATCCACGACATTCTTCGATACAGAAAAGTGTCAGCACGATGGGTGCCCCGACAATTGACCTCGACACACCAGGAACAACGCATGGTGGTCAGCCTGGAACATCTCGTGCGTTACCATGAAGATGGCAATGACTTTCTGTTTTGGATTGTGACGGGGGATGAAACGTGGGTCCACCATTTCACGCCAGAATCGAAGGCCACATCTATGGAGTGGAAGCATCCGTCATCACCTGTCCGAAAGAAGTTCAAGACAACTCCCTCTGCAGGTAAAGTGCTCCTCACAGTTTTCTGGGACGCCCAAGGAGTTTTGTTGCTGGACGTTTTGGAGGTTGGAACCATCAATGCTACGTGCTACTGTGACACCCTGTCGAAATTGAAAGAGGTGATTCGGAAAAAGTAGCCTGGCCTTCTCACATCTGGCGTTCTGCTGTTGGATGACAATACCAGACCACATTCGGCGAGGGCAACGCAAAACCATATTGCAACTCTTGGTTGGGAGCGCCTACACCATCCGATATACAGTCCTGATCTCACACCAAGCGACTTCCATTTGTTTCCGGCTTTGAAGAAAAATCTCGGGGGAAGGCGCTTTGAAAGCAATACTGAAGTGAAACAAGCCGTTCAACGCTTCTTCCATATGCAAAGCCCTGTTTTTTTTCTGGAGGGTTTTTTGAAGCTTATTAAGCGGTATGACAAATGTCTCAATGTACTTGGTACCTATATGGAAAAATAAAGGTATGTCATATCTTTAATGTCTCATTCTATTTTTTGACTTTCATATACAACTCTGACCACAGTCAACAGGGGAAACTTATTTTTCAACTTACCCTCGTATATATATGTGTGTGCATGTGTGTGTATCCGAGTGTGTGTGTTCGCGCACGTGCGTGAATTTGTGCATGTGTAATGATTCTCTTACAATTTCCTCGGGAGAGATTATTTTCTTTAATTCATTGTGTTCATGAATCCTTCACGACATCGCGTGATACTTATTTTTTTTTTATTTACCCACCGAATGATAACTTTCAACTTGTGTTCTCTTTGAAAAGTTCAGCATCACCAAATTTTGTTACGAGATGACGTAATGTTGCATCAGCTACCGTATCCAACCAATCAGAGTTCTAAGAATAGGAAATCATGTGAGAAAAGAACTTTCTCGAAACTTTTGGGATAGGAATATGTAATCTGAGATCATTTGGAATCAGTGTTGCGAGATCGTGGGATTTCTCGCGAACTTTGCTACTATTTATAACTTTCCATTAACTACTTTTTTCCCCATCATATTGCTACTTCGCGAATTTCATGATACTTCACTTGATGATACTGCTACTTTCAACCCTACATAAAAGTATTTTTTTTTTAATGACAGCTGTTTTATCGCATAATAAGTACATTTTGGACCAACCTAAAATTTAATTTGCGCGAAATAAATTCACGTATGTATATATCCAAAGTGACAAAAAAGAGTATACTGATTGTAAAATTTTATCTTTGGATGATATGGAAATAATACCGTTCATACGAAATTTTTTTCCGTAAGAGAGCTTCCTCTTTCGGAAAGAGACATTGCGCAACCTTCATTACTGTTCCCTAGTATTAAAAGAATGTGGTTCATTTGTCTGTTATTTACCGTAAATTTTGGTTTTTCTTTTCTGAATCATCAATCAGGAATAATTTTTCTGAATCATCACGATATAAAATCAATATAAAAAATGTGTTTTTATCTCTCTCTCTCTGTCTCTATTCGCTTGGGGTGTGCTTCCAGGGTCTGGATAAGCTGGACTTAACCAGAATTTCTGGTTATAAATTTCGATCCACCAGTAACAAGGGGACCTGTAGATCTTTTGCGCTCTGGGCCCGAAATGAACTTAAATCGGAACTGATGAATTCATATGCAGATAATATAAGAGAATCATATAATTGGTTCCATAAATCTGCTTTAAAAAGGAAATCTAATATGGATTTACATAGGACATTAAATGATAGAAAGTATCCATAACAATTCCACCAATTACAAGATTCCATTTTATTCAACCAGACTGTTGGCAAAAAGCAATTGCATTAAAAGAATCTTTAACAATTGGGATTCCTTAAAGCATTATTTTCAGCTTGTTTCCTTGGAGTGAGACAAATATCTTGCAAGAGAGCTTTACAAAATGTATTCGGATCCTATAAATGAGTTGTTTTGCCAATTTTAACACAATTTGAGTGTATTAATTTGCTCTTTCAAAGTGATCATACTGACTTTTGCAAATTGCTGAAAGAATTATATTTCACTCACTAAGAGGAATGATTTACCCTAAAAGTGAAAATCTGAAAGTTGACATGAGCTTAACAAACATTTACTTGTTAATTGAGGAAATTGATTTTGGATATGTCTTTTTGAATAAACTAAAAAGCAAAAGTAAAATAATTTCTCCAGAATCTATAACAGAAATCTATCAAGTATGTCATAATTTTTTCAAAACTTCATGTGAGCAACTTTTAAACTGAACCCCTTCAAATTATGTATCTTTTAAAAAAATATAATTTTTCCCCTGGTATTTTTTTAAAATCAAATCCTCCTTCTTTTTTTATTTTTAACTGCCTTTAGAATTAGCAGACCAATCTAATTTGGATGCTCTGAAGAATGTGCTTTTAAATGTGGAGCATTACTTTGGTGTCACATTTTTAATATGAAAAACGCAGTTGTGGAAATCCATTTTTAAGAGATTTAGTTACATTTGCTTTTAAGCTTTACAGACTAGCCATAAGTAATGTCACTGTGGAAAGGGTATTTTCGTGAGTGACGTCAACAAAGACAAAACTAAGGAATCTAATGTGTCTTGAACTGTTGACCAATTCTCAGAATCAAAAGCACTTTAGAAAAAAAAATGTCTTGCTGCGTTGATTTTATTCCATCACCACAAATGCTTCGACATAATTCAGAAATTTATATTAAAAAAAAGGCACCGCAGAGTTGATACTGAGCAGGAAGAATTCGAATGTATCTTAAATGAATTAAATAGTTAAAGCATTTTGACGTATTTTTTAAAACAGTTTTACAAAATTACTAAAAAAAGAATTATATTTATGAATTGCAAGTGCAAATCAATTCGCTACTCCCCCCCCCCCCCGGTGCTACTTTATAGCATGAATTTCGGGCAACTCTGTTTGAAATGAAAAAAGAACGCCTTTGTTCGTCATAAGCATTGCGTGTGTCTTGATGTTGCTTTTGTGTATAAGTGTGCATGCTTGTTTTGTATAATGTGATGTCAAGAATTATCGTAAATAAATTCATATTTGAAATCAAAATATCAAGAAGTAAATAGCTCAAAGTTAAATTTCAACAAACTGAACCTGTTACAATTTAAAATGTTTCATTTAAACTTGGATAAGTTAAAATTATCTATACATACATAACCTTCTCCTCTTGATTTAAAAAAAGGATATGCTTAAATTTCAAAAACAGAATCATTTATTTATTATAGTATTTATTCGAATTCTAGCCGCCATCGGTTCTAAGTCGCACACTAAATTCCCTCACGTTGTAAAAAATTAAAAAAAATGTTGCAAAAAGGTTTCCAATATTTACGAAATTGAAAAGAAATCAAAATAGGAACTTATAAGAAGTGAATAATTAATTTATTTTATTAATTTATTTACTTAAAAAAACTTTTTAAATACATTCATGAGCCTAGAATTGCTTTCACCTTTTGTATCACGTTCAATTTCCACCATCCAAATAGTATATACGCACGTGTAGCAATCTTTTTGCAGTTTTTTTCTCATCAAATCTCACTTTTAACAGATTTAACAAAATATCTAATTGTTCAAAAATGTGATTTGTTTCTATTTACCCACATAAAACCACAACCCTCTAAAATCATGCAAATCCCCTTTCAAGTGGATCTCCTCAATAAAAGACATTTGTCGAATTTCAAGTTTGGGGATATAATAGTTCAGAAACGAAATTTTTTGCCTACAACGTCCTCTCATATCTACTTGGGAGTTGATTTCTACAAAACCTGTTCTTGTTGTGTTTACGTGAAGAGACGTGTTTACTAAATCTCATGCTTAGAAGTCAAATTGTTCAAAAACGGGACATTTTTACAATAACCCTCCCAATCTCCGCAACCCCTCTAGGAATTCAATATCTGCAAAATCTGTTGTTGGTGAATCTTTACTAAATAAATAAACATGCTTACCAAATAAATTTCAATTTTGTATTACTAGTTGTTCAGAAACGGGAATTGTTTTTATTTATAACTCTCCCTCAAAGCCCCTTGGGAGTTACATCCCGCAAAACAGAATTTGTGGCTTTAGTGGATTTCTACTCAATAAACGAAACATGATTGCCAAATTTCAAGTGGGCGGATCAGTGGTCCTCAAACTTTGTCGACTCATGGAACCCTTACAACTATTAAGTGTTTCCCCGTGGGACCTCGTCCAGGTACGCACGCGCCTTAGAAGAACATATCAAAATAATATTTAAAGTAGAGTAATAAGTTATAGGAACTTTAAGTAAAAACAATTAATGAAAATACTGCATTTGTATAAAGTTTTTAAAAATAATATTAATGGCATTAATTCATGCTCAAGGTGTCAACTATACCCTTGCATTATACTTAGTAACTAGTACATGTGTTTGAATTTATTTACTCAAACTGTAATTCTGTCTATTGAAGATAACTGCAGCCGCATTTCGTATTCTGCGTGAATTTGTTTCTATGCTTTTGTTACCATTGTACGGTGAGAAATATTTTTAATTAAATTGTTTGGAATGTCACTAGAATGTTTATAACCGTGTGAGAATATTCTGTGCCTTCTGCAAATTTGCAATCTAAAATTTAGGATTTGTGTTCCTGCTTAAATTTAGATTTTAACGTCGAATGTATTGATAGGTCGATACGTTGATTCTTCTCCTTCACACACATTGGCAACCCTTCTGATTTATCCATTTATACTTGATTTTCTCCTCTGGGGAATATTATTTCACAGATTCTAGGTGTTTTTTTTAAAAAAATATTCTCTAATAAAGGTTTTTTTTTTCCAAAATTGAAAAAGGAACTTTGTTGTACAATTTTTAATATTATCGTCTGAAACCAACTCATTTCATTGCATTCCACTTAGCTTTACAAAATATTATACTAACTAGTATTAAATTATTTTGTGAAACTCCGGTTCATAAGTAACAGAATATTCACAGTGAAAGTTACTAAAAACAGGCCGTTCGGCAACGAATTTATTTTTTAAGTTTCCCAACGTGGGTTACTGGCTGAAAAATTAGATACTTGTGGTCATAGAAACTCCATAGAAAACGTGCATATATGCAGTTATTTCTTCTAAATTTTATTTCGACTCGTGGAACCCGAGGGTACCACTGCAATACTCCAAACATGGAAATTTTTGTCTTCAACGCCCGCGCAAACTTGGGAGTCAATTTCCGCAAAACCCGTACTTAGCACATCTCTACTCAGAAAACGAAACAGCTCACGAAATTTCAAATCTAATTATTCGAAAACTGGTTTTTTAGATCTATTACACCCTTCTAACTCTTCTTGGGAGTCGATCTTTGCGGATTTCTACTCAACAGAAGAAAAACTTGTTGCCAACTCAACAAAATTATAATTCTGTTATTGAAGGAACAGTTTCTTAAAATTACTTATTCGAATAACAATTGTAATTTTGTCTGAAAGAAAAAAAAATAATTCTCAAATACAACAACAAAAATTTATGAAGAAAATTTCTGTTTTAAAAAGAACTACATGCAATATATATATATATATATATATATAACGTTTTGCATTCCAAGATAGGTGTGATGTCATACCGGCAGAGTTATGGAAAATCAATTAAAAACTTTTTTATGAAAAGTCTACAGCGAATTCGAAAAACTGTTTTCGAGGTGCGAGGTTTTGATAAATTTTTTCTACTGTAAATATTTGCTTTTGTTATCCTTGAACGTTTTTTCTTATAATTTTATATTTTAGCTATAACCACTAATTTTTTGTGAATTTTTTTTAAATTTCGATAAACTTTTCCATTGAGATTTTTTGGGGACTGTACAATTATTTATGCACTTTTAATTTGTTTTTAATTCTTGTTGCAATCTTTTTGTTGTAAGCTGTAATTTTAAAGTTTGTGAAAAGACTGTAATCGAGTTAGTATGGAATTCAAAGCTTCATATCCACATATTTCTGAATTCAAAAGAGAGTAATAAAAGCAATGGATATTCTTTAAAAAATGATTTAATTTGACGCATATACGCGTGATTTATTTTTTTCCAATAGTTTTAGCAAGCAAGAGAAAAGTTATAAAGAGTTTTATTATACATTTTTTCCCCTCGAATTGTTTCCTTCCAAAGTTTTAACTTACTGTTAAAACCTTTGTTGAATAAATAAAAAAAAACCAAAACCAAAAAAAAAAAAAAAAACACCACGAGTATTTTTAGAATCACTTTTTAAAATTTCAAACTTGAATTATGAAAAAACTTGAGTATAAACCAGCTTCTAATTTTATTTTGCATCCGAATTCATTCTAAATATGCTTCAAAAATTTTCTCGACATTTTATTTGACTCTCTCTACGTATTTGCTCGTATTCAACTTTCTAGTTTCTATGTGTGAAAATCGCGAATCCTAACACTTGATCAAATAGAGCAAAATTTAGGCAAAAAACCCCACTTTCTTTCTTCCTCTTATACGCTATACTATCCTATAATGCGATTGGTGGAGTTGAGTCATAACCGCGCAGGTCGAATTCGTGTAAGTGTCGGGGTATAATTTCACATATAAATACACATTAATTGTTTTTAGTTGGGGCCGGAGGCAAAGGAAAATAATAACTTAGAAAATAATGTTTAATAACATTTTAAGCAATACAAATACAAAATCGCAAGTTGAAGTTGTTTTGATGTGGAAAGTTTCATAAAAACTAACAAAGTAGTATGTCAGCTCAAACATTTTTTTCTCCAGCAAAATTTCCCAGTAGCATACCGAAATTTTTTTTTTATTCCTTGTTTTGTTGAAAAAAATACGCTCTTCATTGGAGTCCATATTTTCTTAAGTTTTTTAACCCTTTTTTCCAATTAAACACGCCTTCTTTCAAATTCCCAACCGTCATCCGATTTCTTGATTGAAAGTGGCTTAAAGACTCTTCAATGTCTTGCATTTCTCTGAGCTCATGAAATGCCATCTCATGATTGTGGTAATTCAGACGCACTTAAGCGTCATCATTATCCAATTCTAAATTCATTTACCTGGAAAGACCGCAACTTCTTCAGTCAAATTACCCCTTTCATCAGGCTCCAGCACTGATTCCGTCTGAGCTTCTGGGATGAAAAATAAACGGATACACTATTTGCATTAAGACACATTTAATATTTTCGTCTAAAATCTCCCTCGTGATCACTTGGTTCTTTTCAATAGCAGCGTTTTATCGCTTTAAAAAAACTAGCGATGTATGTCCTCATTTTTAGTTCCTATTTATTATTCCCTGACAACACTTTATTTTCTGATATGCATTGCAAAAATTGAGAAATTATTATTTACGAATTTTTCCTTACTCCCTCATCTCCAGGTTTTTTATAAAGAAGGATTGAACGTTATATTAGTTTTGTTAATTCGGTCCTTAGGTAGTGACCTTTACTTATCTCATTTAGTTTCAGAACATTGTATTAATTGACTGGAAAATTTTGTCAAATATAATACGATTGAATTTTTACTGTAGAAACAAAATAAGCGCAGTTCTTGTATATTGCATGCACACACAACAGGTATACCCGTTCTTCATACGGGTGAATAGACAAATATAACAATCAAAATAGAAAAGAAATTAATGTCAAACATTTTATCAACTTCGAACAATTTTAAATTGTAAATTAAAAATAAATAAATAAATTTGAATAACATAGATTTCCCAGATTTATCTGTCAACCAAATTATATATAAATATCTTTTTCGTGCTACCATTGGAGACGATTTTAGAAAAACCCATTTTTAATGTATCTCTACTCAACAAAAGAAACATGCTTGCCGAATTTAAAGTCTGTAAGTCTAATAATTCCGGAGATCTCTCGTAATGAGTGTGCTCGTGTCCCTTGGGAATCTATTTCTATAAAACCCATTAACGGATCTCTGCTAAGCAGAAGAGACATTCCTGTCAAATTTTAAGTCTGTATCTCTAATAATTCGAAAATGGGAATTTTTAATCTATAACGGCCCTGCAATTTGATCTGATCTGGAACGATCGACGCGCACCTAGAGAGTAGCATGTATTTGCTTAGCTCCCCGACTTAACGCATCTCAAATAAATAAACTCCTGTGTAGCTCTTTTTAGAGCTCATTTGGTCTCGGGACTTGCCTCTGTATTTTGGATTCATAATGAATGATTCGACAATGGAAACGGACACTTTGATTTTCGAAGGATCAGCCTGCCAGAAACGCCGAGAGAATTAAGCCAAGATTGAAGCAAATGCGACTCTAATCAAGTCGTTCTTAAAATTTAATTAATTGTTCAGACACCGAGAAGAACCATGAGATGAAAGAAGTTGTGAGGAGTGCCACCACGGAAACCACACAAAGTTAGGATGTTTTGGTAAGTGAGCTTGAAACCCTTCCCCCATGTGAATTCATTCACTGCTCATTTCATCCTAAAATCCCTGCCACCTCGGTGGAAGAGGAAATTATTCGTAATGTTCTAAAAAACTAGGACTAAAAATATCCAGGAAAAAAATTACTAGTAACCCTACTTCTCTTCCTAAAACTAAAAAAAAAATCAAAAGCGATTTTAAAAAAATACGTAAAAATAAGGATAAGGATTCTAAAGACGAGTTTGTTTTCCCCAAGAAAACTGCTAGACCTGCCTCCCCTGTAATTAGCGAACTTATAGAAATTGCAAATAGCTTCTCTGATCTGGAAGCCGAAAATAAACCAGTTGAATCTCCAAAGCCAAAACCACTCCCCCATAATTCTAAAAATTTAAAATAACTACAAAAAGCAAATTAAAAATTATCCATCATAAATTCCCCGACGTTACTTTTTAAACATCCGGCGACTACATTAAATTATTTACAACGACGGTGACGAGGACGGAAGTCTCACTCACACATTAGCGGACTATGAGTACTACATCATCAAGCCTAAGCTAGAAAAACCAATCAAGATTGTTTTTTAAGGACTGATGTTCTCAAAAACTGAAGAGATCCCAAGTGATCTCGAGGAGTTAGGCTGGTACAGTCGAAAAATGTAGTCAGCTTATTTCAAAAAAGACTTAAGCCCCCCTCCCATTTTTCCGGATTATCCTACCTAGAAACGAAGTAAATCAGGAAATTTTCGATCTTAAGTGCCTTGTTTATATGCAGATTAGAGTAGAGGGTTTCTTCGTTAGAGAAATTACGTAATGCCTTAACTACAACAATTTCTATACCACACGGCTCATTTGTAAGAACTGAAGCTATTCTCAGATAAGCGATGAGTTAGGGATCAAAACATGAGGTAGCCCGAAAGAGCAATGTCTGGAGAATATGGCAGATGGATATCCTATGGGAGTGTTTCGTCGCAACTTTTGATAGGCGCTGCAACACAAAGGTCAAGCATTATTGTGCTGCAAAATCAATTTGTCTTGTCACTGCTCATATTCCAACCGTTTCTTCTTTAATGCTTGATTGAAACGCATCAACTGTAGTCAGTAACGATCTCTCGTGATAGTTTTAGCAGCTCATAATATATGCTTCACCTAAGCCAATACAGAGAATCTATGAATATTTAGTTTCACCGTTGATGTTACCACATGATCGTGACGAATCCACTTTTCATCATCAATAAAAATTTGATGCAAAAGGGCTTCAGAGCAGCTGCTCTCAATCTTCTGTCTTTGTCAAGGACGCCTTAAGGACGTCCGAGCCCCTGGGCCTCGGCCACAATGGAAGCCTCATCTAGTTCTCAACTCAACCTTAGTAAGATTATAATTGAAATAATTTCAACGGTCAAATGTTTTTTCTGGGTGTATTCTCCGAAAACTGGGAATTTCGGACAATAACTTGCTACATGTAATGACCGTCGTTCATGTACGGGTCTAGGCCTACCACCATACACCATCATTACTCATTCAGATAAAATGCGGTTGCCGGTCGTACCTGTTTCTGCGGTTGTAAGTCATGCACATTTGTTTCGGGTTATTTTTTGTAAAAGTATTTGACAACGTATGCTATGTATTGTCTACTTTTAAGGGTCATAGATGAGGCCTACATATGTGTAAGAGCCAAGGCTTACTTTTGCGTCGGGGCCCAGATTCTACTGTAACGTAAGGGTCCAGGGCCTACTTTTACATAGTGGTACAGGGCCCCCAAAAATCTTAAGACGCCCCTGTTCCTTGCCTCTTGGTTTTAATTCGAATGATAACCAACTTCCTTGCATTTGAACCCTTCTTGTGGCTTGGAGGTGCTTTGAAGTTATTCGCTGAGTCACTCCCAAAGATTCAGAAAATTCTCCTTGTGTGTGACATTTCATAATGCCCCCGATTCTGCTTTTTTATGTGTTTTTGGCTTTTAAATCTCGTTCCTTATCTTTCGGGTTCAAATCTCCCCCTTTGAGTCGTTTTAAATCAGTACTCACAATTTGAAATTGATAGAGCATTCTCCAGTAATCTATGGGACGCGTACCATTTGGCACATTGTTCAGTTTTCAATGGCACACATTACATCTCTCTACAAAGTTATCATTAAATTGAATCACCCTGTCTCTCTTCACTGTCCCTCGTGTTTTTTCTTTTTATTCGGCTTATCGTGCTGATACATGAGTATCGAGTATGATTTTAGTCGAAAGTAGAATTTAGTTTGATGCGAGTCGTGTGATATAGGTTACTTTAAATTTAAGACACGTTCTTAGTTTTATTTCGAAAACTTGAATTACATTTTTTTCATTATGGCGATTCATATCAACTTATTTAATCATCAAAAAAGGCTACTAAAAAGCTCACTAGACTACTGGCCATTAAAGAAAGAAACCTAGATGTGTGTTCGCGGTTTTCAAAACTCTTGGTATAATGTATATGAATTCATTGCAACAAAAAGACATGCCACAAAGCATCGCTCGCTAAGTGTACAAAGACATTTTCAAACAAAACATCAGTCCCCGCTTAAGAATTTCGATTAAAAATTTGAAGTTATATAAAAAGCTCTGTCACTCGTTATAAAAACAGGCTGCATTTTTTCTTGCCAAACAATTGAAACCGAAAGCGAATATTTGTCAAACCGAATGTAGATTCGTTATTGCAAATTGATGTAGATTTTTTTTTGTGCTTATTTTTATGTTAATATACAATTAAATTCTAAATCTGTATTCTCGGCCTCTATTCACTAACTCTGCTTTCACTCCACGAGAATCGAGCTGCTTAAAAGATGCCTTACTGTGTGACCTCCTGAATCGTGTTGGATTGGCACACCTCAGTGGCAAGGTTGTCGATAAAGCAAAGCTCCATCGCACAGACCTTCATCATTTTTTTTTTCAAATGGAAAAGTAAACTTCCAACAAGTTATGTTTCGTTGGTATGAAAGTCATTTGAAGTTGAAAATATCTATGTGACAAAATACTGAAAATTGAAGCTTAAGGATAAAGCTTTAACATAGAGGGGGATAGGTTACGCGGTCCGAGGCGATTTAATGCTAGTAATGCTTGGGGGGGGGGGTCTTGTAAATCTTTAAAACTTGTACTCCGTATATGTTCACCGTAGAGCCAAAACATTGCGAATATTCTTACATTTTTCAATGAACTCGTCTGTAAGACGTGGAGGACACATATTAAGAGGCAATGGTATTTAACTGTTGCAGGAGAATTCTAGGAATCATTTTTGCACTTACTTTTGTAAGTGATGGGAAAGACTGCTGATTTAAGCGAATTTGATCGATGGCACATTCTAATGGCCCAAAGACTCGAAACGAGTATCTCCGAAACAGCATGGCTGGTAGTTTGTTTTAGTTCTGCTGTTTATAGTGTATATGCAAAGTGAATAAAAGCAGTGAAAATAACAGTAGAAGCCAAGTTGTTGCATGTTCACGCGCCATCAAAGAAAAAGGATGTTGGGATACTGAAACGGTGTACATTCTATCATTTGTTGTGTTGTTATTTGGAATATTTAGAAACAAAGGTTGTTATTCATTTTGAAATAGTTTCTTTCCTTAGTAATCTTTTAGCTTCATAAATATTATTGTATTTCGTTTAGTTAAAATATTATGAACATTATAACAATAAGAAAATCCATTGATTGTTATTTATCCGTTAGACACGGGCTATTTATCCACGCAGTTCACTTGGATATTTTAAAAAAGATTGTACTTCTAGCCACTTACTTCTTTTCGACTAGTCAGTAAATGCTGTCATTGTGACTGGCATTTGAGCTAGATCTGAGCCCTTTCACATCCCTCCAATGTGAGGATTTTGAGTCGCGTCAATCCATCAATATAGAAATTATAGTTCAGACACATGGCTTGACTTTCTGGCATGGAGCAGCTGGCATTCTTCAGAAAACGTTCGTGCATTGGAACTCATTAAGAACGTCACGTGTGTGTGTGTGTGTGTGTCAATAATAGGTTAAAATGAATTTTTCAATTTTAGTTCGTTGTTTTTGCTTCTAATGCAGTATAAATTTTTACTCGAGCTCAACTGATTATATTTTAGCACAATTCAAGTTATAGTCAAAATTTCTTAAAAATGTTAATTTCAAAACAAAAGGAACTACAGTGAAAATCGTTTAATGCGAAACTGAGGGGGCTGAAATATTTTTTCGTGTTACAGGATATTGGAAAAAAATCATATATTTAACAAATTATTTTATTAAAGCACATTTACATATATATGTATATATGCATATATTTAATAAAAATAAATGAAACAAAAACATTCACAAGGAAACTTAATATGAAATTTTCAAGGTTTTGAAAAACAAAGTATTTAATGAATTTTAAGAAAATAATCTGGTATTTTTTTTGCTTTGCTTATTCAATTCCTACTATTAGTTCACACACTCTCCCTATATGTAATATTATAATATATATATATATATATACAAGGGGTGGATCAAATGAAAAGGTACGAAACGACATAAAAATGAAACAGTTAAATATTTGCATATTCCGCCAAGGGAGAATGTCGCGAGACATCTCGGGATGCCATTGGAGACTCTGACTGGGATCGGATCATGCGCGGGTGCCCGCATGCGCAGAAGAGAGCAAAGGCTCTTATAAAAAGCGGCGTCCAAATGATGCGAGCACAGAATTACTCGAGCACAGAAAAAGCATTAACTCCGATGTGTACTGTGAGACACTCCGACGCCTACGCAGGTCCATCAAGAACAAAAGACCGGGGCTGCTCACGGAGGGTGTGGTTCTGCTCCATGATAACGCGCGTCCACACGTCTCCAGAGTCACACAAATGGAACTGGACAAGTTCCAATGGGAGACCTTTGACCATCCGTCCTACAGTCCGGACATGTCACCCTGCGATTTCCATGTGTTTGGTCCACTGAAGAAACACCTGAAAGGAAAGCGCTTCAACTCGGACGACGTACTCAAGGACACTTTTAAGGACTGGGTCTCGTCACAGCCACAGGAATTCTGGGAACAAGGAATCCTGCGGCTTGTTCATCAGTGGGATCGTTGTGCTCAGGCCTATGGTGTATATTTTGAATAAAGTCTATATTTGTACCCACCGTGTCGTTTCGTACCTTTTCATTTGATCACCCCTTGTATATATATATAATCAAATTTTCAAACATAAATAAAATACTTTATATTCATTCACACACACACATTTAAGTTCAAATACATTTTTTTTAAACTAATAGTGGATGACACTTGATGTTAATACAGTTTTTTCAAATATTAATTCATTAATTAATGAATAATTAGTAACAAACAAAATTAATAGTCTAACATCATACATAAAAAGGAAAATCACTCAAAAATCATACATAGAAGGAAGATACTTACGTTTTCAACGGTTTTTTCCCCTGAATACTTGTCTTCATTATATATTATTTAAATGAATCAGTAGTTTGAAGGAGAGAGTTTTTGAAAAAATCTCGCAACATTTCTTATTTCTTATTTTTTACAAGCTTTTATGTATGTATGTATGTATGTGTGTATGTGTGTATGTATGTACTTATGTACGTATGTATGTATGTACGTATGTACGTACGTACGTATGTACGTATGTATGTACGTACGTACGCACGCACGCACGCACGCACGTATGTATGTAATTTGTTCGGGTGGAATCTTGCAACTCAATTTTGAAGCTGATATCCTCACCACAGTGAGCTGAAATTTTGTATACACATTTAGTTTGAATGACAATGCATGTTTTTACCATTTATATTCCGATATTGCAATTAATTAAAAAGATATTAATTAAAAACGTTAAACTAGTTTTGGGCGCCAACTTCGATATATCTGCATTGTTGTAATTATGTTATTATTACAACAATGACAAAAGTTGGCGTCGAAAATCGGTTTTCAGCCAAACTGGAATTTCATAACGTTGCGCTATTGACTGTATTAATTAACTTTGTCTAAAAAATAATTACATTTCTACAACGTAAAAATAATCTAATTTCTACAATGTATGCAATTTTTTTTTACAAATTTCTATCTATTTACTTGGATTTAAATCCAAAACAAAAAAAGTAAAGCTGTTTTTCAAGTAGATTGGTACATTGAATACCTTTCTCAACGCTTCCAAGTTAAACTGAGATGGAGTATTGTGGAAATTCTGTAAAAAATTTATCTAACTTTAATCTATGAAACTCAGACAAAAAATAATTACAGAATCGGAAAGATCATTTTTTATATATCTTACCCATCAAAAAGGAACCCACTAGGAAAACAATAAGAGAAAAATATTATCCAAAAATGCAATGTATTTTCAATTAAAAAAATAATTTTATATTAAAATGAATGAATTTTTTAAATGAATTTTCTAATTTTAAGCCTGCAAGTAATTTAAATATACCTCATTTTATCACCAGTAATCTAAACACACACTACGACATGTGTCCTTAAATTTAATTACAGATAGAATCTGTTAATTTTATTTGAGTTTTTTTTTGTTTGAAAAATTACGGTAATTTTGTTTCTTTAGATAAGTTAGGCACATTGTAAAACTAGTTCAAGGTTATTGATATCCATAAAATGTGCCAAAAGAGAATAATTTGCAAAATGACTTGAAATGTTTTAAAAATAAAGAGAGAAAAAAATCGAATCTTCGAAGAAAAATTTCGTTAAATTTGGAGTTACTTTACAAAGAAAAGAGTAATATGTGCTTGGTTCCAGGAAAAAGTTCTTAAAATAGAGAAATTCCCAAAATTGAGGTTCGTTATACATGGAGGTCTGACTGCATAAAAATAATGCGATGGTTAATTATTTTTTCAAAATCAAGTTTCTAAAAATGACCTGAGCAATTAAAAAAATAGATTCTTACGTAGAAGATACTCAATGTCCAACAAAAAATTATCATTAGTTGATAAAACTTGCTTTTTTGATTACAACATGTGTTTTGAATTTTAAGCATTTTATTGATTAATACAAATCTTTAAATGCCCTTTGAAGTTTTTTAATAAATAACTAGATTTTTCTTCGAAGATGTTAGAGAAATATATCCCTTACCTTCAAAATATTTCAAATAAATAATATATTCTTTAAGATTTTTCAAAAAATAGTCAAAATTTTAATTAAACATTGAATATTTTAATTTATGAAGATAATCTCACGAAACCTTTTTCTCGTATGTAGAACAATATTACCCAATATCTGCACGAAAATTGAAAATATTGCTTAAAAATTACGGATTTAAAAAGATTGTGTTTTTCGTCTAATACCATTTTTGCGAGAATTAATTCAGCTAAACCAGGGATGGCGAACCAGCGTTTAATGAGTTGAACAGGCTGAGAAACCTGTCCAGCGATAACTAAAAAGTAAAAAATAAATTAAAAGTAAAATTTTTTTTTTTAAATCAAGCTTTTATTTAAAAGCGCTAAAAAGAATAAAATAAACTTTTCCTTTAAAACTTTTTTACTATCAACTTATAATGTCGTTACACAATTTATATGATATAAAAGCTTGTCGCGAGATTTACCTGTGTAGATAAACAAGTAAAATAAATAACTTGACCTGACTGAGTTTAATTTTTAAAAATTCAAACTAAGTAAATACGAGTACTTAAATATTGCGACAAGCTTTTATATCATATAAATTGTGTAATGACGTTATAAGTTGATAGTAAAAAAAGTTTTAAAGGAAAAGTTTATTTTATTCTTTTTAGCGCTTTTAAATAAAAGCTTGTTTTAAAAAAAAATTTTTACTTTTAATTTATTTTAACCAAACTTTTGTGTGCGATTCTTACATTAATATTTAAGTTATTTTTTATGTAAAAAAAATATAACAATTTCATAAGCAAGAAATCAGTTACACACATAAAATCTCATAAGAAGTAAGAATTAATATTTTTAAATGTATGTGATTGTTACTCCAGCATCAAGTAAATTTTCAAGTATTTATATATATACACTGCTGTTCGTAAAAAATGCAACACCATGAAAGAATCTTCAGAATTAAATGAACTTAAGGATGTTACGTAAAATAGAAAAATTTCAGAGCCACTGCGCATGCGTGGCGTGCGCAGCGCTCTCTGAAACGATGCTGAAAGCGTATAAAGTGAGGGCTGTAGTTGGACGTTGAAAATAATTAATGATTATTTGTTAGTGGCGAACGTTTAATGAGACCTAAGTATGCCTTCACGACGAAATAAGGAGAAATTCCAACAACTTACCGAGTCTGAATGGGAGAGGATTATCGGCCTTTGAGAAGGAGAATTTTCCTACCACTAAATAGGAGCTAGTATGCAGCGGAACAGTTCCACAGTGATGCGAGTTTGGAATCGGTGGACTGACGAGCACCGAAAAACTCGAAAAACTGGCAGTGGATGACGGAAGGTGACGTCAGCTCGTGATGATCGACACCTTCTCCACAATGCGGTGAATGACCAAACAGCTTCCTCCAGGCAGTTGGCAACACGTTGGTTTACTGCTACACGTGTACTAATGTCGGCTTCGTCAATTCGTCGACGTATGCTGCACCGTGGATTGCGTGCAAGGGTGCCTTTGTACAGGATCCACCTCACGGTAAACCATCGACGGCTGCGTCTGCAATGGGCTCATGAGCACAGAGCCTGGCAAGCTGATGGGCACTAAGTTCTCTTTTCAGATGAATCACGCTTCATATTTGTGGGACCATGATGGCCGCATTCGTGTTAGACGCTATGTCGATGAACGCTGTCTTCCAGAGTGCGTTATCGAACGATATAGTAGACTAACACCCGGAGTTATGGTTTTTTTTTAACATTTATAAACCCCGTGCACCACCGAACGTATAACACGGGGGTAAACAACACAGACAGAAGAAAGGATTACAACACAAACATCCATGCCTTCTCCGGGATTCGAACCCAGTCCCTGCTGCACCGCAGTCAGCTTCACTGACCACTATACCGGATGGGCGGCGGAGTTATGGTTTGAGGTGCGATTTCGTATGATGGACGATCCAATTTGCTAAGAATTGAGGGTAATCTTAATAGCAACAGGTACGTCCGTGAAGTGCTACAGCCCGAAGTCGTTTCCATCCTTCAAGGCATCCCTGGAGCTATCTTTCAGCAGAATAATGCACGCCCACATGTTGCAAAGACTGTTCGAGACCTCTGTTCAGGCCAACACATGCAACTTCTTCCTTGGCCTGCTTATTCGCCGGATATGTCGCCTATTGAGCACGTGTGGGATTTGGTTGGTCGGAGTCTCGCTCGTGATCAGCGTCCCGCAGCTTCAAAAGACGAACTTTTGCTGCGTATACAAGCAATATAGAATTCTTTTCCACAAGCAGACATTCAAAGTCTGCTTGACTCCATGCCACGTCGTATAGCAACACTTATTGCAGCACGTGGTGGCTACACCAAATATTGATTTCGGAAACTTAATATTTTTTTTCTTCGAAAATTTCATAATTTATTTGTACTAATACAAGTCATTTGTGCATTAAATTTCATTTAATTCTGATGATTCCTTCATGGTGTTGCTTTTCTTACAAACAGCAGTATATATATTAAAATACTTATCTTTTAGTAGCAACATTTAAAAATAACTGATTAAGGATGGATTTAAAAAAAATGATTCTAAAACAGGAAACTGGGTGAAGCTTTGAAAACAATTCCTCTGACATCAGCTGAAGTCGAGAGATAATTTTCAGCAGCAGGGTTGCCATAATAAAGCTAATTTTAAAGAGGAATAAATAATATACTGGACGTTTCTAAAAGAATATCGGAGTTTTAACGCTTGATAGTATATTTGTTACATATAACATATTAGTATGACTCATACATCGAGTGAAAAAGCAACTGAAACCGTTTTGTTTTCTAGCATGTGTGCGCGTGCACGCGAAACGTATCCTAATCCCCCCTCTCCTTTCTCATCGATCAGTGCACTAGTGGAAAAATGGCAACAAGTCAACAGAAAGCGTTTTGTGTTCACCAGTTTGCAAAGACAGACTCTGTTATCACAGCACAACGAGCGTTCCTTATTAAGTTGGGTTGTCAACCTTCAAACGATAATAACATTCGTAGATGGTATCAGTTTGGATCTATTTGTAAAAGGAAAAGTACGGGACGGCTTAGCGAAGAGAGTGTTTCTCGAATGAGAGACTCTTTCTTGCGCATCCTAAAGAAATCAGTTCGGCTCTCAAGTCGTGATTTAGCAATGCCAGTGACGAATATTTGGAAAGCTTTACGAAAACGTTTAGAGCTACATTCATATCGTCTGCAGTTGCTACAAGCTGTAAAACCGACAGAGTACGGTTTACGCGCCAAATTCGCAAACGACATGTTGATGCATGCTAATGAAATTTTTATGGATTATGTCGTATTCAGTGATGAATCGTTTCTCCTCAGTGGATACGTGACCACTCATAATGCGCGCATCTGGAGCTTAGAAAATCCTCACGAGATGCTGGATTTGCAACAAGATTCACCTAAATTGAATGTTTTTGTGCCTTATCTTGGCGGAAAGCGTATATAGGCTTCTCGTTTTCGGAGAACCAACTGTAATTGGTTCTGCCTACTTTGATGCACTGCAACTATAGCTATTTCCTCAATTGGAAGAAAGTGAACCAGATAACTTCATTTAGCAGCAGGATGGTGCACCGCCTCACTGGCATCTCTCAAAACACGATTGGTTGAACATCACTGTACCCAATCAATGGATTGACCGCAAATGGCCTCCTGATAAAGCTTGTTTCGCATGGCTTCCACGTTTACCCGATCTGATGTCATATGATTTCTATCTGTGGGGCTCATTAAGGATTGAATGTACGTTCCTACGCTACCAGCAGATCTTCCAGACTTAAGACACAAGACTGAAGCAGCTATTGCAAAAATTACCTCAAACATACTGAAAAAAGTTTGTGAGGAACTCGCTTATTGACTTGATGTATGCCATGTGACGAATGGAGCTCATAATGAACATTTGTAAACTTGTAGGTAAAATTGTTTCAGTTACTCTTTCATTTAATGTAGAAATTATACTTGTAAGTTGTATGTAATTAATACTATAAAGCGTCAAAACTCTGATGTTTGCTTAGAAACACACGGTATTTAAAAAATTTTGTATTTTTAGCTGTATGTATCAGTGAGTATAAACTTCGGAATTTATATGTATCCTTATTTTATATAATTATAAATTAATTTCAATAAAAAATATTTTGTTTTTAAATTTTCCAAAACTTCGATGTATTTTCAGGAATCTCGGGAATGACAATTACGTTCCCGGAAATTTCCGGGAAGGAAACTGGAAATCAGAAACCTTTCTCACGACACTCAAGTTTTTTTTTTTAATGTACCTTAAATTTAGTTTAGTCAATTTTACTGGTATAGAGATAGAAAAAACTGCTGCTTGAACTCACAATGAGCGGGATAATGTCGACCGCGTTTCGAAATTCATTACCCATAAGTGTTGTATTGCTTCGAGTGCTACTCTGGAGGAGTCCCCATTGATCTGACAAGAATGAGAAGTTGCCCACGTGTATTCATCTCGTTCTACCTACTTGCACAGCGGGTTGTAAACTTCACCCATGCCTATGAGTTCATTTTCTTGCATCGTAATGGGCTCATTCTGTGGAGGCCATGAAAATTATAGTCATTGAGTGTTTGGCGGCGAAAAAAGGAGCGAGGGTTTTCTCGTGAGATAACTGAAGCGTTGGGAAAGGTTTAAAAAATTGAGCTCGCAGACAAAAAAAAAAGAATAGAGTTCGTTTCTTATGGTCCAGTTTCGCCTGCGCTTTGTGAAGAGTCATCCTGCAGAGAGAAAATCAATGAAGTTGTTAGGATGAGCGCTCGTGCGGTGGAAAATTGAATTGACCTCCCAGTACTCTCAAAGAACACATCCTTTGGGAGTGGAGTCTAATCCGGCAGTCACTCTTGACCAAACATCAACTCTGCTTCTAATGCGTTCTACTTTATATAGGGTTGTTAGAATTATGCGGGTCTAAAAAAACTCAGCTGTGTTGAATATTTTTTTTTGTTCAATGAATATACTCAAAGAGCTGGATGAAAAAAATGGCCTCTGTATTTACTCATCGCGTACAGTCTTTTTGAACAATCAGAGAGATTTGCAGAAACACTCAGGAATTAAGCAAATCCCTATTTTACTACAATAACTGAGAGTTACATCCAAGTCGCGCTCTGAAGCAACACGATGGCTATTGGCAACGGACCTCGTGACTTTGACTCTCGGTCAAGTGACGAGGACGACATCTAAGTTGGCATCTCCCTCTCCTGCCGCACCACACCAAAGGGACATTGTAGACATTGTATCTCGCCAAATGCATTGGCCCCTTTACACCATAGGTTTTATTATAATGAACTGCACGTTTTATTACTTATAATCAATCAAACATTTATTGATGATATACGATTTTATGGTCCTTTTTTCCCCAGGTGAAATAGTTTCTTCTCTTTGATGCTTCTCGGAACTTGCTTTCGTTTTCCAGCTTTGATTTTTTTTCGCTTGAGCACTTAACAAAAGTCAGCTAGCATACTGACGTCCCATCTTCTTTGATAGCGTCTCTTGATATCACAGACACCCTGTAAAATAATTTGCCCTGCTCTTCATTTAAGTCTCCAAGTTTTCAGGAATATAATCAATATGAATGAATGGAAAATGAACTTTAAAGCTCCTCTTACATCCTTGAGCTTTATGCGCAAACATCATGCATTGTACAGGTCTTTAGGACTCCAAAACTTGTGCATTGCGTTTTGAAAGAGTTGGTCCACGCTTCCCTTTTCTGTTTACAATAGTTTTTAAGAAGGAATCAGATAAGGGTTTTCATATTTCGGGCCAATACAAACTCCCCTTTTCAACTTGACTTCAGACAGCTGCGAGAGCTTGTTCTGAACATTTCACACTGAACAGATATCTAGAACATTAAAAAAATTTGTCATTAATTTACAAACTGGTTCCAATATAAGCTCCAATTTAAAGCGAGGAAATAATGATAAAGCTTTTTCTGGGGAATTCCACAAACCATTCGTCGATGCTCTTAATCTTTGCCTTTCTCAGTTTTAATTACCATCACCCTCTGAGGGAACAAAAAGGCTATTGGCGACGGACTTCATAGTTTTGAACCATTGCCAAGTGACGAGGACTAACGAGGAATCAATCTGTACAGAATCAAGCTTTGAAGCCGCAAAATCTTTCTGTTTCTTATCTTTAACCGCATTTCTATAAATTAGTGAGGAAGGAATATTTTATTAAAGTCGCATACTCTAAATTAGTGGTCCACAATCCCGGGGTCCGGTAAATGACCCATGGATTAAATAGGATTATAGGCACCCAAGGAACATTAAATATTTTTTATTTTAATTACTGTGGTGTATTTATCTCGAGTTTGTGAGATTTTTTAAGGAAATCACTTTATATTCCATGTTAAATCACTTAACAGTTTTTGGTATTATCCTGGCAGCATATTTAAATACAATTAAATTAAAATTATTAAATCAAAACAAGCTAAAATGTAAACAATCAACGTCCCCCTTAAGCGGTACGTTGAGCAGGCCTCGGTGATAAAAAGGGTTGCTCTAAAGCAGAGGTTCCCAAACATTTTTGTCTCATAAACCCCTTGCCATGTTTTTCAGTTTGGTGTAGACTTCTGCTTACCTAATATTGAATTTTTATAAATTTATCAACTTAAACGTCTTTTTTTTGCAGCTAGTATAGAGCTACTTACTGTAAAGGAATTAAATTTCTAACTGTAGTGAAGGGTGTAGTGTTTAAAACTTAAGCAGCAGATGTTAATTAATTAGATTAACATTTAATTAATACATAAAATAACTGAACAGCAAACAAATGCTTTTAATGAAAGGGATGAATCTTGTAAAGTTTAACCCTCATCTCCTTTGTTAGTAATGACTAATTTTTTTCTTTCTTTTTTTTTTTTTTTTTTTTTTTTTTTTTTTTTTTTGGACACTGGCAACTATGATGAAATTTCTTACAAGGAAAAGTAATTAAAAACTTTCTCACGGTATTCCATAATTCTAGACAAATGTATGTTTTTAAAATCCAAAATTGGTTGTATCCGTTGCTAAACTTTACGTTAAGATCTTCGATAGTGTCTATTCCGATGAGTTCCTATTGTAATATGAAATTTTTTTCAATGTGACCGTATGAATAGATGATTCTCTGTGTCATTACCATAGTCTCAAAAGCATTCTTAAACCTAGTTTCAAAATCTAAATCTAAATAGAGGACATTTGAATGCTGAACATAGACTAAAACGTCTTGACAAATTGAGAAAAATTCACGACCTCCAATGTTATACTGCTTTATCTCAATTCTGAAAAGAAAAGCTGAAATAGTCTTTGCTTCAATAAAAATTATGCTGTCACCTTATAACTTCAAATTAACCTCATTAAAAATTTAGTAAATAAATTTGTTCAATTGGTAAAATCTGGTATCCTCTTAATTAAATTTTCTTTTAAAACTAAAGTCACGATCTGGTTTTGTGAGAGCCACGAGTATAGACCCCCATTTACACCTTATGAACCCCCAAATTATATTTCGCCAACGTGGACCCCTTGTAAGTCATCATAGTCCTCTGGGGGTCGATATAGACCACATTGAAAATCACTGCTCTAAAGCAATAAGCATCATAACTTTGAACTGTGATCACGTGATGCACAGATTAGTGAGGAGTTTTTTTAAGTTGTTCTCTGAGGAGAATGATTTTTTCCCGAGACAAATATGCTAAGTTTAGCAAGATTATATTTTTTTAAACTTTTTAAATTCAAACCTGTTTTCAGAATGAGTTACTAAAAACGTCCCTCAACCACAGGAGGAAACATTCTCAGCTCCAATGGAGAAATGCAAAAAGGAACATTTTAAAAGGAAGGTTTTCCCGCCTTTAGCATTGTTAATTATTCCTTTTTGTTGCTGTTAAGTAATTCATGCACTTCCAAATGCTTGGAATTTTATTTATAACAGAGAAATTAGAATCGCATATAAAAATTCCCTAACTTAATCTTGGTCACCTGTAATGAGAGAGAGAGAGAGAGAAATAAAATTTTGTTTTTAATTTGCGGATTCATGTGATAGTTACTTCATTGAATGAAACCTTCTTTGAGGGGTCATTTGTAGTCCTTTTCTCCAAATAATGAACTTTGATTTATATAGTACCATTTTTTATATTATTATTGATAATAATCTTACGCTTAAAAAATGTTGCGATATTTTTTGTTACAATTTAATGATATTTTTAAATGACAGATCTTTAAATCAAAATTGACTACTATGGAATTTGTTGAAATCGATTAATATGTGAGCCAGCTATATTTATCACAACAAGATTAGAAATAAACTAATCTTGTAGATGGTTTAATTCAGTTTTTTAATGAAATACAATATTTCTAATACTCAAAACTATTTGTATTAACTCGAGTGGCACTAAAGGAATGCTAATTAATATTTCGTTACTTGAATCAAGGAATATTTCCAAGTATACTTAAATAAACGCTTTTGTGATTTAGGAATTTCTAGCCTATAATTAGCTATGCTCGTGTTTAAACGCGGGGTGGGGGGGATGTGCTTTTTTTTTTATTAGATTCTGTCTTCTGTCACATCCCTGAAATGGAACACCCCAAAACATCCTTTTTAATATCATTCTGCCATTTAGACGACGGCAAGTAGGAAAAGTGAAAAGAAACAAGTTCAGTCGAACAACTACCATTTAATTGGCGCTGTTCTTACACACATTAGTTGCTTAAAAAAGTAAGCTTGCGCAAAGAGTAGACAGGCTTGCTACTAGATCCTATCTCTCGGCGATAGTTTACAAAGCAGGTTTTTGTTTTTTTAAGAAAATAAATTACCCTAATAATTCTCTCGATTACTATCGCAGCTAGTTAAAACTAATTTCTCAATGGGAATTAAATCAATGGAATTTTTTTAAAAAATTAGCATCGCTTATTAAATTTCAAAGATAATTTCCTCATTACGGATGCTTTTTACCTTTCCTCGAACCCGAGCCCACTCGGTTACAAGCCGAGGGTCATATCCATCCTACTGGCTGGACGACACCCGATTCCTTATTCAAATGTTTTAAGATTACCAGTTCTTCTTTTGTCTTCCTGGGACTAACGCTGCAACTAAGCGAGTATTTTGCACTATGGACAGTTTTTGGACTAATGATAAGATGCAGCTGAAAGTGGACACTTGGAAGGGTATATTGATCACCAAAATAAATTTTGATGAAAATGGCTCGGATAATAAGATAATATAAATGTTGTCCTATGAAATAGTCATACTTCAGAGAAATATAAGGTTACTTCGTCAAAATAATTTAGAACAATTACGCACAAATTAATTATTTTGCTTAAAAATTAATACTGTACTTGATTTATTCTTTTTAATTAAACTATATATCTGTATGAAATAAAAAAAATCATTTATGCACACACGCACCTGTAGATACAATGAAAATCGTTTAACATGAAACAGATGAGACTGAAATATTTTTTCGTGTTGAAAGAATTTCGCGTTAAAGGATGTTACAAAACAAAAACATATGTTCATTAGAGTACATTTTATTTACTTAAATATATATATGTTCATATATTTTATAAATGCATGTAATTAATAATTAGGGCCGTGGGTAGCCTAGTGGTTAGAGTATCGGACTCCAGACCTGAGGGCCTGGGTTCGATGCCCGATGCCACTAAATACCACCGAGTATAGACGGAGTACGTTCTCGAAAAATCAGTGGGTCCGAAAGTCTTGTGGGCGGTCGCAGCAGAAACCACGAGTGCAGGGGGCTGGAGAATATTTCCCTCCCCTTCAGCTCCATGCCAAAATTGTGGAGGTGGAGATAGGTGGTGTCGCCATCTATCGTTAAGAAGTCCAACCTGTCTCACATGCAATGGCAACTTTCATTCCTTCCCTGCGGGAAGGACACGACAACAACAATTAATAATTAATTTGTTTTCTTTTTTTAATTGTTGAAAACGTAAAGTTGGCAATATCTGTTTTTGATCAACATCCTTAAGAAGATCAATCTTCATTTTAAGTGAAAAAGCAGTTTGCTTTCCCCCTAAGCTCTTTGCCATTGTATTTCCAAAATAAAGAATAGAACGTGAATCAAACTCACTCATTTTTACTCACACACTCACTCGTAACCGAATTCCAAAGCCAACTGATGAGGGATGAGATGTTTTTGTGTGGCATTTGTAAGGGTAGAGCTTAGATAAAAAAAATTGTTTGTGTCACAGGCTACTCCGAGGGTATTTAAATGCCAAGTTAGACTCCTTTCTAGGAAACATATGAAACCACATATGTTTCATTTCACTCCTCTCTCAAATCTCGTGAATTCCATATTTTGTTCACTCCCAGAAGAGAAATTTTTTCGTGTTGAGCAATTTTTGTTTCATGGGGGAAAAATGAATGAAAATGCATAGTAGTTTGTAGTGATCGTTGCATTATTTTGTGTTAACTAATATTTCGTCTTAAGCGTTTTCGCGTTAAATGTATTTCATTGCATGTAGGAATTGTCTCACTGCACCGCAGCAGTTCCATGTAGAATTAGCGAGCGAGATTGGGAAATGTAATTTCACAGAAATGCATGTTCGTCTTTTTTTCTTAAGATATTTGATGTAAAATATATAAGATTATTGATAAACCTATTTTTTTTTTCCAAATAAGCGTGGTTCATTAAGAAAAACCAAAAAACTAACCTCTACACACACTATATATACATATATATATATATATATATATATATATATGAGTGAGTGAATGAGTGAATATTAACGTCGCACTGTTCAGCTACACGAGGGCTTTTGGCGAAGGAACGCGTAATTTTGAACCATGGTCAAGTGATACGAATGACTCTTGAGCTCTCGACAGATTTAACGACAGCGGTTCTTGAGTGGTACTAGGCTCGAACTCATGACACACTAACCATGATCCGTGCCTTGGCCACCGTGGCCACTATATATATATATATATGCTATATAATATATACATATTTCATGGGGGGATATCAAAATGGGCGCAATTATTCACATTTTATTCACGATTTAGTTGAACGCAACACATTTAATCGACACGAGTAACGTCATCTCGGCTTCTGCTAGGGCGACCAAATTGTGTTGTTGACTTTACGCATTCCGTCGCCATAAATCTTTCAAGCCACTTTTTAATTGTGGATCTCGAAGGTGGACGTTCGTAGGAATTTCGCTCAAAATTTACACAGAACATGTGTTGCAGATTTAAATCCGATAGATCATAGTGTAACTTGCACTTGTTCTTGCGGTTTTGAAACGAGGATGTTGCGAAACCTACAGGTTGGACCGTCTATAGTTTGTATTTCATTACACAGAATCTTTAATTTTTTTAATGGAATACCAAAAACCAAACAAGAAAATATTTGTTTATTTTTAATTCATTTTTGAAAGTGCAGTCATACTTTGTGGACACCCTATATATATATTGACCTATATTCCACCCTCACCTCAATAAAAATAATAATAAAGTAATTTATTTGTAAAAAAATATTTAAAAAACTATATGTATTTTTTTCCAAGTATAAAGAGCGTCTTGTGTGTGAATTTCGAAATCTAATCACCTTAATGTATTAATTTTTTTTCGGGGGTGGGGAAAGAATGTTTGAATTTCTCGTGTGAATAATTGTGTTAATTAATCCGCTGCGAACACTGTTTGAGCTATTGATTTGATCTTGGTGAGAATTCCTTTTCTGTTGACATGATGCTCTTCATTCAAAGACCGGTTGATCTTGATACAGCAAAGTTGTTGGTCTCGTCTGCTTCTTTTATGCGATGCTTCACGCATCTGCAGTGATGAAAGGAATTTAAAATTCCAGTTAGAAATGGGGATTTTTCGGAAGTTGATTTTTCTCTCCCCTTTATTTGAATATAGAATTTCTGAGCATACGCTCCTCGGGAAAAAGGCTGTTATTTGTACTCTCGGGGCTGTTAATACTATATTGTAAGTATCAGGGGGGGGGGGTTAGAACTCATAACAAGGTCTCCTGCACATCGATGTTCTTTTCCATCTTTTTCGTTCGACAAAATAAAGCGGGAGAGGAGGAGGAGGTCAGATTTCTCTTTCGAGTCGGGAGAAACGGGGTCACTCCGTAAAAGCGGGTCTTGCCCCAGAGGAACGAGTTTCGAATCCTTTCCCCGTCTGAGAAACGAGGCCACCGAGAAAAGGTAAGCAACAACAACAGCGGTTCTTCAACCTCCCGAGAACCAGTCGGCAGAACTCGATGAGCCTTTGTTCGGCCATCATGAACTTTTGAGTCCTTTTCCAGACGCGTCACCCACTCCCCAACATGTCGAAGAAAGGATGCTGTTGCAGGTAGGAATGATTTTGTCTTTTATGGGTACATATGGTTTATAACCTTAGTCTTAGCTGCTTAAGAACTGATGGGTTCCGCTGTTTGACCCAAAATTGTGCTGAAAAAAATGGATACTACGTTAGTGCGGACCTTTAATGAGTTTGTGTGTTGGATCTAATCTATATTTGTCATAATTTTGAATCAAAAGCTGCTCCAATAAAAGCAACACTTCGTGTAGCCTGAAGAAAATACGTTCTGTGCACTCCGAAGTTGGCAATCGAACCTAGAGGAGGAGTGGATGATGTTTTACTTTTATGCAAAATCATTACATTTCCAAAACTCTCTACTACTCCGTTTATACATAATAATATTTTTATCCGACTAGAATGTGACCTAAACATCCATTAAATGGCGGTGATGCACGAGGAATTTGCGTAATTGTGTTCCAAGCTTCATTCAGTCTTGAACTGATCACTTTGCATTGCTGGATTTCAAATTAAGTGGTTTGGCACAGATATAGTTCATTTACAATCCATTTTGCTTTGGGCTAGCTTCTTTCAGCGAGAGAAAAAGTATTTATCACCTTCCAGATAGGACTGTTCCCTTAGAAGAACATTTTTCTTTCGCTCTATTATCTGTGATACTCCATATTATTCAATTTTTAAGATTAAAAATAGAAAGAGAAAGAAATTTTGAAATGGAAATAATTTTATTCAAGCTTTTTTTTTATAACTGAACAAGACTTATATTCTCAACTCTTTTTGTCACTTTCGAGGTTGAACTAAGTACCGTAACACTTATCAGCATCGATACTTCAATGGCTGCACCGAAGGTGGTAGTGAAAGTTGAAATAAAAGTTCTTTCTTTGTTTACATTCTCAGCATGTGATTATAACTTTCGTAACTTGAACTGTTTCTAAATTAGACGGTCGGGTTTAGTTGTTTGATAACGCTGCGTTGACCCAACAATCATCCTAATTATCTAAAGAATACGATTTGTGCCCCTCCAGCAAGAAATCCTTTTAGTCATTCAAAAACAAGGGGACATGCATTTTTCTAATGTTTGATTTATTTATGCACATAAGAAAAATACCAAAAAAGTTTCATTTTAGTTTTTATTAATTTTTAGGTTATTGACAATGTTATCCCAAGGTACTTAATTAAACTAATCGATCAAAATAATTAATTAACGTTTTTTCAGTGAATATGAATCTTTCCATCATATGTATGTGCATGTCCAGAGTGTTGCGGGTTCGAGTCCAGGTGCCACTGAAAACCCGCCGTATAGATGGGGTCACTTCACGTTAAATCTGTCGAGACTTAATGTCCTCCAGCTGGTGGGGTGTGGTAGTTAGGACAGAGAAGTGCCAGCTCGGGTGTCATCCTCGTCACTTGACCGTATTTCAAAATGACGAGGTCCATCGCCAATAGCCCTCCTGTTGCTTTAAATAGTTCGACGTTAATGTAACTCACTCCAGCAATGAAGCTCGGAGAAGGGGGTGGATCTGAGGAGTCGCAGTTAATAATGTAATCAAGAATCACCAGGATCTTGGAAAAGGATTTGCAGTCAAGTGCGATCTTTTATGATGCCAAACATTTAGATTAAGCCTCTGAATCTGTAAAATGTCTACCCCCTTTGAATCAGAAAGCTCGAACCTGTGTGCAAGACCGATTTTCAATAAATATGACTCGATAAATATTCTCAAACAAGAATCGCTTCTAGTTCAGTGACGTCAAATTGAGTTGAATTCGTGAAAAGAAGGCTAAAGGCAATCGTTTGAGCCGAAGGATATATTCTACAAAGCATTAATTATAAAGTACTAGATTTTTTAAACAATTTTTTTAAATAAACGTATTTTTTACAAATAATTTCTTTTCCCACATGGATTTTACATAGAAAAAATAAATTTTATTATTTTACGTGCCTAACGACTTCATTTCGTAATTTAACGATGAGCTTAGCAAGATTTTTTTTAGGTCAGATTAATGTAATAATGCTTTCTACTGTCAGTGTATATAATAAGTTGGAGAAATCTGTTAAAATAGAAATAGGCTTTGGAGAAAAAGCAAGATAACGGAAGTTATAATAAATCTTAGTAAAAAACGTTGTCCATAGTAGTAAGAAATCAAGACATAAACTTAAAATCATATACATATCTGATTACTGTGAAATAATTTAAAATTTTGCTCAGAAACTAAGCTGTTGTTATTAAAAGGCGAAAAAAAAATAAGAAAACCGGTTGTTTTGTACAAAGGAACTGTGAGCTAAGAAGGAAATTTCTTCACTTTCCCAAATTCCCTTGGAAAGTATGTCAAGCATTTTTGTGGAGAGAATTCTTCCGCCCAAAGTGTCGTGTGGGTTTCTGTTTGGGAAGATCAGAATCGAGTTTTTTGCATCGAAAACACACCCATCGGTTGGCTGAGGCGAGGAAAACCACGACGTTCGCCTGCGGAGAACCTTGCACATGAGGCGGAAATGCAGAAACCAGATTGGCTCTACTTCCTCCTCCGGAATGCCACCGAAACCATATGGATACGCATCATTCGTCTTTCGGCAGGAATGTTAAAAAAAAAAATTTAAAAAATTTTTTAAAAAGAAATGTGATAATTTTTTTGTCGGTTTTACAATTTTAGCAACCATTTATGAGATTCCTAAAAGTGATACAAAACTTCAAATATCAACGAAAATGCTTCGGAAAAAATCAATTGAAGTGCTATTCGCGCAGAATTGATTACATTTTATTGATCAATGCACACATTGAGTTGTTTCCCCAACGATGGACCGACCCTGCATCTTTGGAATTTTTGTTATTTAGCCTTGGAATCTGGCTACACAGATAAGGACGCGGCTGTAGTCACGAACTCGTGGCCGGAGTGTCGCGGGTTTGAGTCCTGGTGCCACTAAAGACCCGGCGTGTCGAAAGGGCTGATGCGAGTTACATCTGTCGAGGCTCAAACGACCACCTGTTGATGCGGTTTCCAGCTCAGGTGGAGTCCTCGTCACTTGACGAGGCTCAAAATGATGAGGTCCGTTTCCAAAAGTCCTCGCGTTGTTTTGTAGTGTGACGTCAGAAAAACTCACTCACTGGCTGCAAAGATATGTAGAGGACGTTTCCAAAAAATGACTGCGTTTTTGGGGGGGAGAGAAATGCTACAGAAATAGTCGATTTGTGAAAATATTACTAAATCAATGAAATAATATTTGAAGGATTCTGCGCAAATCACTGACTGGTAAGTGTGATGAAATATGTATTTGCAATAGTGACGAGCCCCCTTTGACAAGTGTCCATATAAATTAAGCAGAGCTCAATACAGTCTTCTAGAATAGATAAGGGGAGATAATTGCAGTCCACATTTCTGGTATTTTTTTCATGTTTTCTCGCCTTTAAAAGAGGAATGAAAGGCCCTTGTTTCGAATCCATGCGACCCGAGCAAGGGTTTGTCTTTAGTGAAACGCATTTTAAGAACCATTTTTTTCCCTTTAGTTCTCAATTTCTTGAGCGAACTCACCTACTTGAAGCTCCATCAATGCTGAAATAACTTCTCTCTTTGATTGATAAGTCAATCAAGTTTAGGGATATCATCGGCTTAATACGGGAATCAAGTTTTCCATTGTTAAGGAATTTTTTAAAATGGCGATCTACAAGTAGGAGCATGTTTTTTGATGTCGTTTGTATTCTTCAGAAAATCTTGAAATTTTTAGTAAGTTTTTGAATTATGTGTAGCTTTTTAGATAAAAATTTACTGTTTGCTTTTAAAAAACAAAAAAAAGAGAGATTAATTTTTCAAAATTTTGTTTTGGTTTACAAATGGAAATAATTGTTTTTTCCCCTTTAACATAAATTTTCACGGCGTTTATATGTCTCGTATATAATGAAAACTAGCTGTTACCCGCCCGCTTCGCTGGGTATTTCATGATGTTTTATAAATTTTTGCTGGTTATATATATATGTATAAATTATTGATATTTAAATCCTAGCATTAAGAATTTGATTGTATTGAAAAATATACGCCCCCTCTACATCCCCTTGGGGGCCAACTTTCCCAAAACCCATTTTGCAGTGGATATTTACTCCATGAAACAAACATGCCTACCAATTTTCAAGCAGGTAGGTCAAGTAGTTTGAAAACGGAAATATTTATCTATTACGCCCCTTAATCCCCCGCAACGCCACTTAGAGGGCTATTTTCCCAATACTCATCTTGTAGCTGATGTCTACTCTATGAAAGGAATCTATTTATCAAATTTAAAGACTGTGAGTCTAATAGTTTAAAAATGGAAATAATTATCTATAACGCCCCCTAAGCCCCCGCAATGTCACTTGGGGGTCGATTTTCACCAAACTCATTTTGTAGTTGATCTCTACTCTATGAAAGGAATCTGCTTACCCAATTTGGAGATTGTACGTTGAGTAGTTTAAAAATGGAAACAATTACTTATAACGTCCCTCAACCCCCGTAACGCCCCTTACGGTTCGAATTTCGCAAAGAGAGAGAGAGAATCCGTTCTTAAGCGGAACTTTACTCCATGAAAGGAACATGTCTACCAAATTTCAAGTCTGTAAGTTGAATAGTTGAATATATATATATATTTAATATCTTAAAACTAATATAAATACTTTTTGACAACGTAGAAAATATGCCCAATAAATAATTTATTCAAATTATTTAACTTCTAAATGCATCTAAAAACATTTTATTCAAACTTCACACACAAATAAATGGCTGGCGGATTTTCTTTGTATATATTTTCAAATTCAAAGATGAAATTTAAAGCTGAATGTTGTGTTGAACCATTAACTGAAGTGTTCAAAATGCGTTCAGTACGAGGCACCGTAAATCTGAAGGTTTGGTCTCAATTTTGTTTGCTTCGAATATGAAAAGAAAATCAATTTGGCCACCAGCAATCCAAATAAACTTTTCCTTCGACACTCCCTGGGGATAAAAAGAATCGAAGCGTAAGAAAATGGTGCTGACATTCGGAGAAAGCGGAAAAGAATAACACTCAATTTTCTTTTTTCACTATTCGATTACTTGACCTCAAGACTACTCTTGTTTCCGGGTTAAAATCTGAATTTGATCTTTAATTAGTTTTTCCTTTTAACTTTAATTTTATGTTTGGAAATGAATGACATTCAATGTTCATAAAATTACAGTAATTATTTTAATAATTCCAATATTATTTATATTACCTTTTCGTGGGCAGAATATCTTCTTTTCCAGCGTTTTAAAAAATTGAAATTAATCATGATTTATAAATGAACGATTTTCTGGAAGAATTTAAAAATTTGTTAAAGTCTGACTTTTTTTCTTAAGTCATTTAAAGTTGGTTACTTAATGTTCATTTTTGAAAATAAACATTCCAAAACTGAAAATGAACAGTCTATTGCAGGGGTACTCAACCTTTTTTCCCAGCCGGGTTACTTACATATGACAGGTATTTCATGCGGGCACAGAATGAGGGCAGTGGGGGGAAAAAACACTAAAAGAACAAAACAACATTAGACATAGATTGATAGAAGTTCTAGCTAAATTTTCAGTATATTGATCTTAAATAATTGAATTTCTTTGTGCAATGGATCATAACCGGGCCCTTCTGAAAGGGCCGTTGGGCCACATGAGGCCCACGGGCAGCAGGTTGAATAACACTGGTTTATTACGTAGGCGTGGACGCGGTAACCTAGTAGTTATGGTCACAAATTTGTGACCGGAGTATCGCGGGTACGGGTGCTGGTGCCACTGAAGACCCGCCATGCAGAGGGGCCGATGCACGTTAAATATGTCGAGGCTCAATTGCTTCCCGTTGGTGTGGTAACATAGGAAAGGGAATTTTCAGTTCAGGTGGCGTCCTTGTCACTTGAAAATTCCGAGGTCAGTCACTAATAGCCCTTGAGTTGTGCTTTGTAGCACGACGTTAATTTTAATCTCACTCACTCTAGCGGCGTAGAATTGAACCTAGAACTTATTGTGAAATTAACTAATAAAATAAAGTACACATTTTTTGCGATTCAAAAAAAAAAAAATTGAAATTTTATTCAAAATAAATTGCACAGATCATTTATCAAATAATTTCTAACAACTATTTTGATGGCACGTCCTGAAAATAAAAAAAAATCCCATTATTCTGCACCCACTGAGCTAATTGCTTTATGAGTCTCAAATCTATTTTCTTACTACTGTATTAATTTCCTTTTTACAAGTTTATCCAAAGGAGGATATTCTTTAAACATGTGTTTTTATACCTCCCATTGACAAGTTGATGACTTTGAACCATTTTTCCGCAAATGTTTACATATATTTTTAAGCGAGTACTGAATATATTGTTGAAAATAAATTTTAATAGATATACTTATGCTATTCATAAGATAATCTATGTTTTGACTATTTAGCCTTGAATGATGGTTTCAGTAACCAAAAGGATTAAAGGAAGATTTTCCACAATCATTGAAAATATATTTTTGAGAGAAACCAAAGGATTTTGTAGAAAGGGCTTGTTTTCAATAAAATTAGTTATAAATTTATGGAAGTTGCGGTGCGCAGATATTCTTGCACGAGGAATTATCATGCTTCAATAACTTTCGTCAGACATTCTTAAATTGCTGCTCCAAGTATTTGATAGTTAGTGGTCCCTCCAGTCGCATTCAATTGCGACTGGAGAAATTTTCGAGTTACGTACAGCATTGAAGAGATCACCAATATATCATTCAGCTACTTAGGGCTCTCCTTACACAGATGCGAAGGCTTAGACTAAAACGGGACTCGTAAATGAACATTATGAGTCCTGCCAACTACTGTAATGAAAAGTCTCGCGAGGAACGCACCTTGAAAGGGTAATGCATGCGGTACCGAAAAACCTGAGTGACTGTAGTAGCTAGAATCGTCAACTCCAGGCATGCATCCTTTCTTTCCAGTTGTAGGTTCGAGTCCTGGTAGTAATAAAAAAAGATCTTTGAAGAGGGACTGATGTGCAATAAATCTGCCGAGACTCGAAGTATTTTTGTTAACGTGACGTGGAAATTCGGAAAGTGGAATTACATTTCAGGTGTCATCCTCGTCCCTCCACTGAGGTTCAAAATTATGAACGTCACCAATAGCTCTCGTTGTTGCTTACAAATGCGATTTTAATCAATGATCTATCTGGCTTTTTTGCTACCAACACAAGTGTGTGAGCCAGCTCATTATTCAATGTGGCGTGGTCTTTGCTGTGCGTTGAAATGAGAGATCACAAGGAACAACTTTATTTTATGTCCATTGTGCGCCGAGAACACTGAACTATTGTCCGCGAAAGTGGATTCGTTTGCCTAAAAAGTTTGGTTCAAAGGTTTCATTCTCATCAATAGCCATAAGAAAGAAGAACGCAAGTATTGTCCTTGACTTGATATAATTCTAGCTGAATAACGGGCTGCATTCAAATCAGGTTAAACTTGGCAAATATGGCCACTCAGGTAATATGGGCACAGTTAAGTAAATACCCATATTACTCGTAATGGTTTTGAGTTGTGTGCTGCATTCGCATTGTGGCATTGGAAATGCTCAAGTGTCATGGCGACAGTTCTCAGTTCAGTTGGGTACAGTGATAACACTGTAGTTCTAGAGACTTGGCTGCATCGCCTTATGCTCCGAAAGAATTTAATGAATATATTAATATTTTAGAATCTATTGGTTGATATTTTCTTCTTTTTGGACATATTTTCCTGTTTTACATCTCGCTAATGTTGGGTAAGACCATTCATCATGTGTGGAGATAAAACATTTCAAAATTTTTCTTTGAGTTTTGTAATTTCTACACGTTAAAATGAACAGTTTACTTGTTTCTGTTACATGACATTCCGAACGCATTGGATCATGGTGACTGTGTAATTTGTGTTATGTGGTTCAGACAGAAATGTAAATGGACCATTTCTAATGTTAATACAATTATTTGATATTTTAAATTGGGGTTGTTACATTTTAGTTATCTTACTTAAGATTTAACATGCAAATTCAATTTTACATGAAGCCTATAAATAGCTGCAATCGTATGTTAATGTGGTATCCATTGGGGGTGGGGAAGCGTTACTTCTTCCTCCCTTCGACAGCAGTATTTCCAAACATTGAATAATGTCACCAGAGCAAATATGGGTAGTAAGATTAAGGTAATATGAACTCATTAAGCGAATACCCATATTATATAAGTTGTTTCAATACTGAAAAAAAAAACCTTCGGAAATCGTGAAAGACGTAAGAAAGTTGCAAAAAAAGCTGACAAGCGTAGGAGCAAAACGCAGAGCAACAGCAAATACAATGTATCCTGCATCTCTCTCTGTTTGTAGTGCTAACTATTATGATGAAAGTCAAGGACTGGAATGAGTGCAATGCTGTGGCGCATGTTTATCCTGGTTCCATGAGGAATGTAACGAGCTCTTCTACTGTCATGAGTGTATATCATATGATACAAGGCAATTTCATTTAGTTTTTTTTAAAGTTTGTAATAATTTGTGTTAATTTGATAGTTTATCTGATTTTCACCACTTAATTATTTTTAATTTATTGATAAAAACTTGGAGAATTTTTTGTGCGATACAATTTGTTCAATAACAGAGGTTTAATTTTAATTCTTATCATTTGCCGAACATTCAATTTATTTAAAAATGCATTTTTGCTTGGAAAAGGTAAATGTGTAGAGAGGAATTTCTCTTATCTTTTTTATAATGTAGCCTGCCCATATTTCCGACAATTGTCCCGTATTATCTAAAATATTAGTTAAATATGGGCGATTACAGAATTTGTTGCGGACTTCTTCATGCACATACCAACAAGGGTTAGAGGTTTGTTCATACACCATTAGAAAGAACATACTCTAAAGTTTGAAATCTTAGTTTCGGAATAATGGAAAGTGTTTTAGTGTAGCATATTTTCAATTAAATCTTTTGGTGCCCGTATCTGCCAACTACACCCTGCAATAAGAATTTTGTTTGAATTCGTCGCCTGACAGAAGTTTTCAGACATTTTTCGTGTACATTTGAGCACAGGATTTCATTCTCCTTTCAATTTTTCAATGCGTCATTTCCGTAACTAGGGAATTGAGCTCATTAGGGATAACTTGAGATAAATATTCAATTTGCGTACTATTCATAAAAAGGGGGTTTTCTAATGACTCTTATTGGACGATTTGCAATCCTGTCGAAAATGTTTTTTTCTCTTTGTATTCCGCTCGGATCCTCTCTCGCGCTTCTTCAAGACATAGCTCAACGTTTTATTACGCAACCCTTATCGTTGCACTGAGAGGAGATTTACGTGATTTAGCTTTCAATTTGTTAGACTGAAGTAATATTTTTGTAAATGAAAAAGTATGCACAGGGAATGAGATGAATCGGAACAGAAGGGGGGGGGGAGATTTGCGTTGGGAACAGAATGCTTTGAGCCAGTCGACTATCATTTGTAGGTTAAGACTCAAATGTATGCTACTTTTTTATTTCATCCAGTCTAAGGAATATTTTTTCGGGTTATTTCCAAAAGTTCTTGAAACTCGTCTTCGAATTTCTATCGATTCGGAACATTTGAGAGCATCGAATCAATTAAAGCTTTTATTTTCTTATCCTCTCATTTTTTTTTTTTTTTGAACGTGCAGGTTCCTTTGATTATAATCTTTTCAATTCAGAAGGGTCCCTTTTTAAGACTTAGAAAATGGCAAGAGCACGTCCGAAAGATCGTAAAATTTTATCTTCTTAATTTATAAGTGATTGGAAGTGTTGATATGCAAATTAGAAAAATTGATCGTGACAAGTCCTTACGTTGTGATTGGTCCATTGGTTATCATGGTAGCAGTAAGCAACATTGATAACCGAAAGGTTATCGTCGGCGTGGTTTCGAGTCCAGTAAAGAGTTGTCACGCAGAAGGATGGTTCACCTTCAATGTGCTGTCCTCGCGTTGTTAAGTCGACAGAGTGAGATTATTCCTGTCACTTGACCACGGTTTAGAACAAGCGTCACCAACCTTGTATCTGTGCCATACCTATCTACCAACATGATTCTGAGTGTCACACTGTTGGAAATACTTGAAGTAATTCGATTCCCGGGATAATGCGAGGTCAGAAATAGCAGTCAAGTCAGGTTTAGAGCTTTATCATGAATGAATAATGCATCATTTAAAGATAGCATTAAAATAAAGTTTCAACATAAAAATAAACACGAAATTTGACCATTCCTTCAACATAAACTAAATATTAAAATTATTGTGGGGCTTATGCCCTCTATCTGATGGTGTCAGATAGAGGCGCACGAAATTCATCACGGAAAGGGCTAGATATACGCCTGTCTTTAGCCTTAGCTTTGAGCACCGTACAGGAGACCGTACGATTTGGCTCGGATCCACCCCAATTTTGACGGAGAATAACGTGGAGGCGGTTAGGGGTCTCCCACCAACCTCCAACCTCATGAAAGGACTTGCTGCTCGATGGCTATTGAGAGTATCCCCATGTCACAATGCATTTACAAACATTCATGCCCAGAATTCGAACCCAGGCCCTATGACACGAGTCAGCGACCCTAACCACCATACCGGATGAGTGGCATTAAAATTGTAAATATATATTCTCTTAAACATATTTATTAAAATAAGATATAAACCTTATAAAAAGTATAAGTATTCCCCTTCAATATAGTTTTAGTTCACAGTTAAGTAAAATAAAAATAAATATTTTAATGTGAATCTTGTCCCTTCACCGCTGACTTTCATGATCACAATATCAGAGGTATTTCTTATGACTATTTTTTTAACGTTTATAAACCCCGTGCACCACCGAACGTATAACACGGGGGTAAACAACACAGACAGAAGAAAGGATTCCAACACAAACATCCATGCCTTATTCGGGATTCGAACCCAGTCCCTGCGGCACCGCAGTCAGCTTCACTGACCACTATACCAGATGGGCGGCTTTTATGACTATTGACATGAATTTGAGCTTTCAGTTGTTTAACAACTTTTTCTTTGGGGACTTAAATTATTTTTCATGGTGAGAAAAAAATTCTCCAGATAGGTATGTAGAACTAAAAGCGGAAAACAGCATACGTACAGGTTTCTTCAAGAAATTAAATCTCTCTAGAGATGACATAATAGTTTAAAATAGATATCGAATGATTTATCTTTAGTTTTTCAGATTTTTTCGTAAATCTATAAATTTTGCTTTCCATACTTCTGAAGATGGTAGTCTAATAAGTTTCATTTCAAAATTATCAACTTCCATCCTCTCAAAAATAGACAAATTTGTAGAGTAGTACAGAGTGCCACTTTCAATTCTACAGCGTCGTGGCACACGTGACATAGGTTGCCGAAGCCTGGTTTAGAAAGACGAGCTCTGTTACCAATACTTTTTATGTTACTTCAAAGTGCGGTATTAGTAAATAAATACCTTGCCGTGCATAAAAAAGGCTTTCGGAAGCAAAACTTCTCTTGACCTGAAAAAGAGGATCCCTCATGAGTTCGAGAGGCTTTAAATAATTCAAATGATGGAAAAAGTTTGTCTTGTTCCTCACGTTGTTATTTAAAAAAGTTTATGTGTAATCTATATATAATTCTTATTTTCTCTGTACCGTTTTTTTTTTTTTATTTCTCAAATTCATCGGAATAAAGAATTAAAAAAGAAAAAAAAATTATTCCTGTTTTAGAGGTGCGAAGTTGTCATTACTTTTCCCCTTCTCATTTTCAATTCCAGAAAAACCGAAGCAGATAAACAGGTTGCGGGAGAAGTGTCGTTTGCCTTGAAAGCCAGACATGAGTTGGATTATAAAATCGTCTTTTCCCCAATGTTCTACTGATTCAACACTCCCCCCCCCCTTCTGAACCGAAGGAGGAAGTTTGCTCGGAAGGTCGGATTCCTCTAAAACAAGCATGTCAAACTCATACGATATTACAAGCTACATGGTCTATTTTATTATAAGCTGGGAGCCACATGTTTTCAAGCTCCAAAAAATCAATAAAATACGATTTTTGTGATGTTTTATACATTTATTACACTCGTTAATATTGTATATTATACACATACGTAGTCGTTTTATATTTCATGTTATTTTTTTAAACTTAAACTATAAATATTTTACATTCTTCATTTTAAAAATACTGTAAGAAATTCAATTTAACATTACTTTTTAGAAGATATTTGACGTCGTTTTTTTCACAAAGCAAGTCATCAAGATTTTATTAAAAATATTGAGCTGATACAATTTTTTAAATTGGCGATAAATGGTGATTGGTTAATATCTTGACTTTTTTAAATTTTCGCTATTTTTCATTGAAGAAAGACATATATAATTGCCCGCATAAATAAGTGCTTCCAAACATTACCATTATTCGCATAACAAACGATGCATTTTAAGGAAACCGATCTAGTAAGAAATATGTATAAAAGTCTAGAATATTCCATAGATCTTTGCTTCAACAAAGAATAACATTAAATTTCAATCGATTTAATTTATAAGCTTTCGTGAACAATTTCAATTTCGATATGTAGAGGTCAGGTAAAAGGGCAAAACTGTAACTCACAGCTTTTAAAATCAGAAAATCTTCGATCAATAATTCCGTTTCTAACAATTTAATTTAGTGAGTATATTCAGTAAATGGGATTTAATCAATAGATATTGATAGAGCTTTCAAAGTTTCCTATTTATTTTCGCCAAAGCAATATAATTTTAAATAGTATTCTATAGAATTGTAACAGCATGCGATTTTCGCCTTGAAGCTTAAGCTGATTAAAATGACGTGTAATGTTAGAAAGTCAGATCCTTCATCCATTGTCCATCTCAGCACATCCATAATTTTTGTTTCCTTGAAGATTGTAATTTCGTCCAGCAATTTGAAGAATCACTTTAACATTTATGATTTGAAAGACGTTCAACTTCCCTATAATATAAAAATCGTTGTATTCACTTTCTATATCATCCAGAAATGAAGCAAATTGACAATGATTAAGTCTATGTTCTCGAATATAAATTACAATTTTGACTATTTTTAAAACATATCCTATATTTAAAACTTGGGAGCATAATACCTTCTAGTGAATAATACAACGAAACTCTTCAAAATTATTATTACCATGCTATTTGCATGTTTCTTTTAATCTTGCAAAAATTACTTTAGTTATACCGGTCATGGTAGGCACACCATCTTATTAGACAAACCAACTTTTCCAATGGTAACTTACATTTCTTCAAAACATCCATAAGTACATTCAAAACACCCCAGTAATTGCATTATGAATAAAAATGATTTCTAAAAGTTCTTCACTTATTTTTTAATTAACCTGGCATCCTAGAACAAAAATACTAGCTTCAAATTTCGTATATCTGTACTTTCATCTATATTGCATTAAATCAGGTTTCAAATGTTGATATTGGTGGATGATGCTGATTTCACAAATTCTCAGTTATTTCATCAACTCTGCTAGCTACAATATTTTGCGAAAAACTTACACTTTTATTTTGATTTGTTGATGCTGGACATATAACTATTTAAAACGATAGAAATTCCCTTAGAACATCCCTTTCAGTAAAGGATTTTGATCTGTTTGCGTGATTAAATGTGATAATATTGTGACGTCGTCACAATGGAGGAGACACCCTTATTCATTGTAGGCTCCACAGCTGGGGACCACGTGGCTTTGGTGCTATTGTGTTGTATCAGACAGCTGGACCGTCGGCGACGGTGTGTCTGGCGAACACTATGGGCCGGGCATCGCTGCATTATTTTTTATTCATGGGCAGTGATTGTATGTCTTGAATGCTGGAGCCTCTGCAGGCGGCGGCGAGGTGTTTTAAGTGCCAGATGTCAGCCGGGAACCTTTGAGAGGGACCGGACTTTTGTCATTTCTGCACGAATGGATGATGTGCAAGACCGTTGGTGCCGGGTGCAAAACTCTGAGGTCGGCCAATGGGGATTGATGAGGGGTGTGGAGTGAAACCGCCCCTAGAGTTTAAAAGAGTGGACTTCGAAAAGAGAGGACTCCTGATAGACTCCCACGAGAGATTCCCGTAACTGAACCCTGCGGACGGAGGAAGGGACTCCGGACAGACTCCGACGATGGATTCCCAAGAGAGAAGCCTGCTGACGAAGGAAGGAGCAAAAGGAAGACTCCGGATAGACTACCACGAGAGATTCCCGTAACTGAACCCTGCGGACGGAGGAAGAGACCCCGGACAGACTCGAACGAGAGATTCTAAAAAGAGAAGCCTGTGGACGAAGGAAGAAGGGGAGGACTCCGACGATTGATCTGCGAGACGTTAGGGACGGATATAGGAAGGAAGCACAAGGCGTGAGCCTCCGGATCCATACCGACGAGAGACTCCTGAGGCGGTACCCAACGGGTGACTGGAAAAAGAAGCAAGGAGCGGACCCCTAGGCAGACACCAATATGAAACAGAAATAGCTGGCTGTATCAAACGAACACTTGTAACGAATATTTTTTCTCTATCCAATGATCTTTTGAATGTTGTCGTCAAATAAACATTTGATTAGATCACAGTAATAAGGCATTCTTTAATAATTAGCTTAGCGTACACATTCAATTTATTTCCACGACGTTACAGCTAATTAAATTGGTGGCAGCGCGCTGGGATTGGCATTTGGCAAATTAATTAAATGCCCGAATCCTTTTTTATTTAAAATAATTTTTGAGAAAAAAGAAATAACAAAGAGAAAATGCCAGCCGTGTGGGCGAGAAAAATAAAAGAACTTGAGACAACGCAAATTTCTCCTGAGTTCCTGTAGTGCGCCCATTCCTATCATTAAAGTGTGTTCCTGTTGATAGAAGTTCCCGAAGTTTCTGTATGTGAATTTGTCTGGTGAATCAACAAAAGAAACGAGCGGTGTGCAATCGAAGTGTGTTCCCAAGTTGTTTTCAAGTGTTCTCCAAGGAGTTCCCAGATGTTCAAAGATATCCCGAGTGTGCTGTGAATTCCCGATCAGGTGTGCCATAGATTTTGGCGGTGATTCCAAACAGAAAGGTGAGTCTTTCTTTGAGATTATACTCGGGGCAGCAATTGATTATTATTATTGTTATGATTAATGTATGTAAAATTTTGGTAGTAAAGAATTTACGCACTAGATAAAGTTAGCAAACACTATATATAGAAAGAGAGACTAGAAAGATTTTTAAAGTTTTGTATGATGTATAAATGTGCGATTTATTAGTATTGTTGTTTGTGAAATATAGTTAAGTATATAGTAGTTATACTTATTTCGTTGGTACAGTTAATGTGTAGAGTACTGTATTGTTTTTAAGATTTGCGCACATTTGTGTAATATAGTTAAGTATATAGTAGTTATACTTGTTTCGTTGGTACAGTTACTGTGCAGAGTACTGTATTGTTTCTAAGATTTGCGCACATTTGTGAAATATAGTTAAGTATATAGAAGTTATACTTGTTTCGGGGGTACAGTTACTGTGTAGAGTACTGTATTGCTTTTAAGATTTGTGCGTTTTTGTGAAATATAGTTAAGTATACAGTAGTTATACTTGTTTCATTGGTACAGTTACTGTGGAGAGTACTGTTTTGTTTTAGGATTTTTGTGAATTATAGTTAAGTCTAGGTCTAGTGTATTTCTAGTGTGCGTTGAGTTTTTGTATAATTTTTGTGACAATTAAGCTTAGTTTGGTTTTGTGTGTATCAGTGCATCATGGCGTACTTATTAAGGCAAAGAAAAGAAGTATTGGTAGAAATGGCGAAAGAATTGGGAGTCGAAGCCGATAATACTTTACTTAAGATAGAAATTAAGAATAGAATTTGTCAGAGTGAATACTATAATGAAGAATTAGCTAATTGTTTGTTAGAGGGTATTTTGGAAGAAAAACGGGAACGGGAAAATAAGGAAAGGGAACTTGAGCGTGAACGTGAAACTAAGGAACGGGAACGTGAAAATAAGGAACTTGAGCGTGAACGTGAAAATAAGGAACGGGAACTTGAGCGTGAACGTGTAAATAAGGAAAGGGAACTTAAAATAAAGGGGTTTGAAGAGCGTAAACTAATGAGGGAAAGAGAATTAGAACGATTGAGAGCTGTACGCCGGGATAAGTTACAAAAACGAGAATCTCATCTAAAAGTAGAAGATAAAGTCGAGAATTGCGTACAGGAGAGTTATTTGTCAGGAAATCTGTCGAGGGAAGTTAGTGAACCGATTAAAAAGTGTAGGCCGGTAAGTAATCTGGATGTTGATAGAAGTGAAAAAACCGCCATGCCTTCTGAAGTTAGAATTGAGATTTGTGACCCCCCGGTGAAACGCACGTGTGTTAATCCCTTGTCCGAAGTGAGAGGGGTAGAAAAAGAGAAGGATAAACTGTCTAGATTTGAGAAAGGGAAAGAAGTCGATATTTTTGGAATTCGTGATTGTGAATGGAAGGTAGGGTCAAGGGCAGTTAAGGAAAGTTTTACAGCTGTAACGACGGTTGCACAGCCAGTAATAAATTTTGAGGACATAGGAGTAAGTTCTCGAGGATTGATAGTAGATAAGGGTTTGACTATCCCTGCATCATTGAATTGTGAAATTAAGTGTGAGGAAAAGGAGGCAAGTCGTCTCCCAGTTGAAAGGGGAGGGGGCCTAACAGTAGGTCATAAAAGTTTTCAAAACCCTACAATGGCTAGTATAAAAGCGGAACAGAAGAAAGGGAAAGAAATGTACGCGTATGCCGTTGTTAGGAAAGATGTCGGAGATAAATCAACAATGCGTTTGATTCCCCCCAATTCAAATTGTATTGATAAGAATTGGTTAGGAGCTGGTAAAATGACAAGTTCAGAATTTAATTACGATTTACCCAGAAAAAGGGATCGTAGTGCAATTTATCGTGTAAATTTAGTAAAACTGTATCGTAGGAGGCCGGAATCTGTAAATTTTGTTACAGAAAATAGCTCGGAGGTAATAGAGAAAGAAACCGAATTCCCCTATCCGGTAAAGCTATTTATGGATTTTGACTTTCGGGGTGTTTTAAGGGAAAGTCAACTGCACTTTAAATTACCACCTGATAGAATTAACTATTTACGAATGGTCGTTGATAGAAATAAAGAAAGGTTTCCCCCAGATCCCGGGACGATTTCTTTAATGCAGAGGGATAACCAGTTAAGTAGAGGAAAACCGTTTAAAATTAAAACTTTTTGGATAAACCTGAGATTGAGTAATACTCTGGGAGAGGAGTTTGGGTATCCTAAGGATGTGAGTGTAATTGAGATGGGGCAGTTCAATCGTACACTGTTGACTGTTAAGTTTAGAAAAGTGAACCGATACCCGTACCCGTGTATTAAGTATACGCGTTTGAACCAGGTGACGCGAGCCGAGTTTCATCTTTGGTTAAAAATGGAAGGTCTTGTAAAAATGAATAGCACGGCTTCGTGCGTCACGGTACTGGATTTGTGGAAGTGGTACTTTCGTCGTTCACTCATGCTGAGATATCAGAAGTATGCCGCATACGTAATGCCATTTGGCATTTTCATAACTAGAAAGAGGAGGTTTAAGATCGTATGCGCATCTTCTTATGGATGTAAATTAACTACTCAGGTTTTGGAACGGTTACCGCAGTTTGCTTTACGTCGATTGGTTGATATAGACATCTTGGCGCAAATTTGAAAAAATCGTGTAAAGCAAATAGACTTAGTATTAGAAGGGTTGAGGAGTGTGAGATCGGAATTCATACCGACCAAAGGTAAATTAGAGCAGTGGGAAAGTTTCTTACGTGTACATAATAGAGATGTAGTGAGTTCATTTCGTGAGCTGAGGAAGTACGAGGTTAATTGTATTTTTAATAATAGTGCCATAATTACCACTTTATCCAACGTTGTAGTGGAAAAGAAAATGAATTGTGGATTAACTTGTTATAAATATTGTGAGAAAGTGTGCAAAGTGCCAAGATGGAAATTTAATATTTAAAATTAATGTTGTTCAGCCCAAATATTTCCAAATATTTGTATTTACAGTCATTTTCTTAATGTAATTTCAAAAATCATTTACTTTAATTGAAGAAAGTTGCATGGAAATGTAGTTGGATTAAGCAGTCATTTAAATGTTTCTTATTAATTAATTTTATCTTTTTATTGTATTTTTGTGTCTATATTACTGTATTGTGTGTATATGGTAGAAACAAAAATTTATGTGTGTTACTGAAAATCTTTTGTGTCTCTCAGCCAAGTGTAAGCACATAGATGTCTAGTACAGTAGTTACGTGTTATTTAACTTATTCACTTAAAACTCAGTTTTTTTAAGATGAGATGTAACATTAAGAAAAGAATCCAAGATTAGAACTTTAAGTTTTTATTGTAAAGTGTGTAAATTGTTATGGAATTTTGGATTTACTTATTATCATATTTTGGAGTGTTTTTTTATTGGATTGCTGTCCTGGTTGATCTCATTGTTAAGACATTCTTTCTTTGAGTTAGTCATAAGAACGGATCCAACCTTGGAAAAGAGCAGTCCCGTGAAATGGACGTTTTCAGGAAAAGGAGTTGTGACGTCGTCACAATGGAGGAGACACCCTTATTCATTGTAGGCTCCACAGCGGGGGACCACGTGGCTTTGGTGGTATTGTGTTGTATCAGACAGCTGGACCGTCGGCGACAGTGTCTGGCGGACACTATGGGCCGGGCATCGCTGCATTATTTTCTATTCATGGGCAGTGATTGTACGTCTTGAATGCTGGCGCCTCTGCAGGCGGCGACGAGGTGTTTGAATTGCCAGATGTCAGCCGGGCCCTTGTCGCCGGGAACCTTTGAGAGGGACCGGACGTTTGTCATCTCTGCACGAATGGATGATGTGCAAGACCGTTGGTGCCGGGTGCAAAACCCTGAGATCGGCCAATGGGGATTGATGAGGGGCGGGGAGTGAACCCGCCCCTAGAGTTTAAAAGAGTGGACTTCGGAAAGAGAGGACTCCTGATAGACTCCCACGAGAGATTCCCGTAACTGAACCCTGCGGACGGAGGAAGGGACTCCGGACAGACTCGAACGAGAGATTTTAAAAAGAGAAGCCTGTGGACGAAGGAAGAAGGGGAGGACTCCGACGATTGATCTGCGAGACGTTAGGGACGGATATAGGAAGGAAGCAGAAGGCGTGAGCCTCCGGATCCATACCGACGAGAGACTCCTGAGGCGGTACCCAACGGGTGACTGGAAAAAGAAGCAAGGAGCGGACCCCTAGGCAGACACCAATATGAAACAGAAATAGCTGGCTGTATCAAAGGAACACTTGTAACGAATATTTTTTCTCTATCCAATGATCTTTTGAATGTTGTCGTCAAATAAACATTTGATTAGATCACAGTAATAAGGCATTCTTTAATAATTAGCTTAGCGTACACATTTAATTTATTTCCACGACGTTACAATATGTTTTTACAGCATCTGTATATTCTGCAACAAATTTAATCAGTACACTTTATTGTTTTTGAAGAATTGATCTCAATTCAAACTTGTCTTCATGAAATTTGGCAAAATGTTGGTTATATATATATATATATATAACCATTGGAAAAAAAGACAACCAGACAACATATATATATATGTATATATATATATATATACTAGCTTTCATGGCCCGGCGTTGCACGGGTTTATACCAAGGGTATAACTTAATCCCCATGTTAATTTCCTCCTTTTATTCTAACGCCAACACTTTCGTGGGGTTTGACGCGTACGATGTGAGTGCATGACCCGTGAGTGCGTGTCATGGCTTTGTTGCTTAAAATTTTCCCTTCTCTTCACAAATTCTCGATCCTAGTACCACTGAAGACCCACCGCGTAGGGGAGGGATGCACGTAAAATAAATCGAAAGCTCAAACGTCCTCCCGTTGGTGTGGTGTGGTAGTTAGGAGAGGGGGTGCCAGCTCAGGTGTCGTCTGCGTCACTTGACCATGGTTCAAAATTACGCGGACCGTCCCTAAAAGGCCTCGTGTTGCTGAACAGTTGGACGTTAATATTCACTCAACTTCACAAATTCAGCACTTCCAATATTATTTTCCGAAATTACTTTGATTTCTTTGTTTCTTTCCTCTCCGCTTAGCCCGGCATTGCACGGGCTTTTACCGAGTGAATAACTTCACCCTCATGGAAATTTCGTGTTTCCCTCAGGCCGATAGCACTTGTGTGTGTGCGTGCGATGTGAGTGATTTCTTTAACAATGTCATAAAAACTCCCTTTTTCGAAATTTGTTCTTGCGTTGGTGTGGTGTGGTAATTATTAAAGACGGGTGAAAGCTCATGTGTCGTCCTCGTCACTTGAACATGGTTGAAAATTTCGAGGTCCGTCACCAAAAACCCTCGAATAGGCAAACAGTGCGAATTTAAAAATCACCCACTCACTTTCCAATTCTTTCGTTTTACCGAGTGAATAACTTCATCCCCATGGAAATTTCGTGTTTCCCTCAGGCCGATAGCACTTGTGTGTGTGTGTGTGTGTATGCGCGCGATGTGAGTGATTTCTTTAACTATGTCATAAAAACTCCCTTTTTCGAAATTTGTTCATGCGTTGTTGTGGTGTGGTAATTCTTAAAGATGGGTGAATGCTCAGGTGTCGTCCTCGTCACTTGAGCATGGTTGAAAATTTCGAGGTCCGTCACCAAAAACCCTTGAATAGGCAAACAGTGCGAATTTAAAAATCACCCACTCACTTTCCAATTCTTTCCTTTGCCTGAGTGAATAATTTCATCTACATGGAAATTTCGTGTTTCCCTCAGGCCGATAGCACTTGTGTGTGTGTATGCGCGCGATGTGAGTGATTTCTTTAACTATGTCATAAAAACTCCCTTTTTCGAAATTTGTTCTTGCGTTGGTGTGGTGTGGTAATTATTAAAGATGGGTGAAAGTTCAGGTGTCGTCCTCGTCACTTGAGAATGGTTGAAAATTTCGAGGTCCGTCACCAAAAATGCTCGAATGGGCAAACAGGGTGAATTTTAAAATCAACCACTCACTTCAACAATATTGATTCATATGAGAAAAAATCATAAAATATGCAAAACATCATTGTTTTGTAAAAAAAAAGTTGTTTTTTTTCCTATAAAATTCTTTAAAGAAATATAGTTTTTGGCATTTTATTTTTTTAATCATTGATTCTAAATGATCAATGACTTTTTTAAAAATCATTTTCATTTAAATGCATCGATATTTATTCATTTTAGAAGAAATCATAAAATAGGCAAAGTATTATTATTTTGAAAAAAAAAATCCGAATTGTGACAAATAAATGATGTTTGGTATTTAATTTATTCAATCACTGATATTAAAAGAGCAAAGTATGAATCTTTTTAGTTCAGATGGTTTACTTATCATAGTTATAAGAAATCCTTATACGTAACGATTGAAAAATTTCAATTAATGATTTACAGAAAACAATTCTTTTTTACTTAAAAAAATGTATATTTAAAGAAACAAAGAAAACGTTCTGATATAATATATTACGAAAAACCAAGCATGTTCATTATTTTAACAATAATTATTTTCTTAGAGCTTAAAATAATACAAAGGGTTTGTGTGTATGTGTGGTATTTTCATTTGCCAATGAATCGTTATACACTGGTAGCTAAAGTATAGTCCAGAAAACTATAATCTATCGTTTTATCCAGAAAAAAACAGATTATACAGTGTTGTCATTACATAATTAATCTAGTAATGAATAACGGAAAAAATATTGCAACATCAAGTTTGACCTTGGCCACTGAGCGTTAAACAGAGGGGAAAAAAATAATAATAATGATTCTCGCGCATGCGCAAAGCCTTTAGAATGTCTGTAAAAGTTTTCATTATTTTTGAGGGCTCAATTTTTAATTGAAAATTCCAAGTTTTTACATATTGATTGGAAACAACAATAATTTTTGAAGAGAAAAGGTTACAAAAATAATGCTTATATTATTTCTCGCAAAAACTTTATTTTACGAAAATCAGAAAAAAAATCTTAAAAATCCGTAATTTTTAAGCCAAATCGACACACAGGAAAGAATTTAATGCAATTTTTTTTTTCAATGAAGAAATTATTAAATGATTGATTTAAGTATTTTGAGTGTTTTATTACAATTCGTTCAAAAAAGTTTTCGGCTTTTTATTTTTTAAATCACTGATTCTGAAAGTTTTAAAAATCATTTTTATATAAACGCAACGATATTGATTCATATGAGAAAAAATCATAAAATATGCAAAACAGCATTGTTTTGTAAAAAAAAAAAAGTTGTTTTTTTTCTAGAAATTTTTTTAAAGAAAGATAGTTTTTTCCCGGAAACGAAACTGTAGCATTTTTAAAAATAGTTGTATGCTGAAAAAAGAAATGAAAGTATAAATTTTTCAAATAACAAAATTTCACTACTATTTTAATTCTTGAAGTAAAATTGTGAGAATTTTTTGAAATATTCGACACGGGGGGGGGGGGGAGTTTCATGCAATTACGCATTATTTTAAAGTAAACTATTAGTTTTATGAAAGAGAACAAAAATTTCGATACTGATAAATATTTTAAATGAATCTCAGAAATGCATTGAATGCATTTTAATTTTAAAAAAATATATTAATTTAAATCCATTATCAATAAATACTAATAAAAAAAATTCTACAGATAGCTCTTGAAACGTTTGGATGTTTGATTAAACATATATAAGTGTTAAAAATCCACTTTTGGGGGAAAACCTAGTTATATGCTAACATTCACTGAAAAAAAACATTCAAAAAGAAAAAAAATACTATTTGATAAAAACATTTAATTTTTTTAATTTTAATTTTATAGTTTTTCATTCCACTCTGTGTTAAAATTATTTAAACACGTATCTGCGAAAAAAATTATATTATACAAAACTAACTTATTAATTATTTTCTAATAAAATTGATTAAAAATGCTCATTTAGCAATTAATTGTGACATACCATTTGCTTACATAATGGCAGCACTGAAAATGAAGTAAATTTCAGATCATTGGGGATGCAGCAAGTGAATTCAATCATTGAAGAAGAGAGAATTAATTTACGGGTGGGAAAAATAAGCAGAAATGAACAAAATCGAATTGTTGAAAAAGATAGAAATTACTTTGAATGATTAAAAATCAGAAAAAAACCTTTTAGAAGGCAAAAAAAAAAAAAGTACATTAAAATAACAGAGGATCATGTTAAAATAAGTATTTATCAGTAAAATTAATTTACGTGGAAAAAATTAGCAGAAATGAAAAAAAAAGATATCATCCACGATTCGAACTCGCAGAGACACGATCTGCTTTACGGTGTAAATGAAGCGAAGCTCTACCGACTGTGCTACCGGGACCCGTAGCGAAAAATGAAAATAGGCAACAATAATTAATTGGAAGGACGAAAAAGTAATTTTTTCACTCGCATTTTTTTTTTTACTCGCCAAAGTTACTGATTTCCCCCTGTTTAAGGCAGAATTTTTTTATTGTAACCCTTAAATTAGATGCGGTCGAAGGCGAAACAGAACAACGGTCTTTGGCGCAAAGCTAATTTTCAACGCCAATGTTTGGCTAAATGTAAAATCGCGTATTTTAAAAATCATTATCTTCATTTTAAGGACATAATTTTTACGTTAATGCTCTCAAACATCACCAACTATTTGCAAAAATGACGTACTTTGAAATAAAAAATGTACAAATTACTACTTTTTAATTTATTTCTCAGAAAAACATAAGTTTACGAAAATCACAATGTTTTTTTTTAAATTCGTAATTTTGAAGCATTTTTTTCAATCTTCGTATATGTTACGGATAATATTACTGTACACGCGGAAAAAAGGTTTTGTGAGATTATCTTCATAAATGACGAAGTTATTCAATGTGAAGTAAAAATTAAAACTACTTTTTAAAAATTCTTTAAAAAAAAATTTGGGTGAATTTTATTTTTTAAATGAATGGATCTAAAAGAAAAAGGCTTGAAGTTAATTAGTGTAGAATATCGATTTAATAACACGAAAAGTAATTCATACCCAACGATTTAGAAATAATTTTCATAAAAACGCATCAGTTTTAACACTATTTTAAAAAATTCGAAAAAAATAGAAAATATAGTTATTTTACAAAAAAAAAATTATACCGTGTCGTGGCGAAATAAATGATCTTTCCGATTCTGTAATTATTTTTTGTCTCATTTCGACACCGAAAACTAGATGACAATTTTAATATGGTGGAAAACGTAAGATTACCGCTCGGCCGAAACGGAATGGAAGTGCAGCCAAGTAAACAACCGGCAGGAGTAAAACAATTAAGCGTTTTAAGGTTTTTAATTAATATCTTTTCAACTAATTACATTATCGGAATATAAATGGGCAATACGGCTTCCCCGGAAAATTCCCGATCTTTTGGTACCTTCCGCGACTTTCTGCGTGGTGCTGTTCGTGAGAAGATAGACGCACATACATACATAGATAGATAGATACGTTTGTTTACCTTCGATGTTTAATAGTGTAAGACTAGCTTTCATGGCCCGGCGTTCACGGGCTTATACCGAGGGATATAACTTAATCCCCATGTTATTTTCCTCCTTTTATTCTAAAGCAAACACTTTTGTGGGGTTTGACGCGTACGATGTGAGTGCATGACCGTGAGTGCGTGTCATGGCTTTGTTGCTTAAAATTTTCCCTTCTCTTCACAAATTCTCGATCCTAGTACCACTGAAGACCCACCGTGTAGGGGAGGAATGCACGTAAAATAAATCGAGAGCTCAAACGTCCTCCCGTTGGTGTGGTGTGGTAGTTAGGAGGGAGTGCCAGCTCAGGTGTCGTCCGCGTCATTTGACCATGGTTCAAATTACATGGACCGTCCTAAAAGGCCTCGTTGCTGAACAATTGGGACGTTAATATTCACTCAACTACAAATTCAGCACTTCCAATAATACTTTCCAGTACTGATTTCTTTGTTTCTTTCCTCTCCGCTTAGCCCGGCGTTGCACGGGCTTTACCAAGTGAATAACTTCACCCTCATGGAAATTTCTTGTTTCCTCAGACCGATAACACTTGTGCGATGTAGTGTTCTTTAACAATGTCATAAAAACTCCTTTTCGAAATTTGTTCTTGCGTTGGTGTAGTGTGGTAGTGTATTAAAGACGGGTGAAAGCTCATGTTTCGATCTCATCATGAGCATGGTTCGAAAATTTCAGTCCGTCACAAAACCCTCGAATAAGGCAAACAGGGCGAATTTAAAATCACCACTCACTTTCAATTCTTTCGTTTACCAGTGAATAACTTCATCCCCATGGAAATTCGTGTTTCCCTCAGGCCGATAGCACTTGTGTGTGCGCGCGATGTGATTTCTTTAACTATGTGCTAAAAACTCCCTTTCGAAATTTGTTCTTGCGTTGGTGTGGTGTGGTAATTATTAAAGATGGGTGAAAGCTCAGGTGTCGTCCTCGTCTTGAGAATGGTTGAAAATTTGAGTCCGTCTAAAATTTTCGAATAGGCAAACAAATTGAAATTTAAATCACCCACTCACTTTCAATTCTTTCGTTGCAATTTTATTCCCGGAAACGAAAATGCAGTTTTTAAAAATAGTTGTATGCTGAAAAAGGACAGAAAGGGTAAATTTTCAAATTACAAAATTTCACTACTATTTTAATTCTTGGGTAAAATTGTGAGGATTTTGAAATATTCGACTCGGAAAAGTTTCCGTACAATTACATTTATAAAGAAGAAAGTGATAAATGATTGATTTAAATATTTTGGTGTTTTATTAAATTTGTTCAAAAGTTTTGGCTTTTTAAAATCACTGATTTTAAAAGTTTTAAGTGAAAATTCGAAGTCCGTCGCAAGAGCTCTGGAGTACGTGAACAGTGCGACTTTTAAATCTAACATTTCAATTCTTTCGTTGCAATTTTTAGGCCCAGAAAGAAATGTAGCTTTAAAATAGTTGTATTTTGAAAAAGACAGTAGAAATTTTAAAGTACAAAATTTCACTACTATTTTAAATCTTGAAATAAAGTGTGAAATTTTTGAAATGTTCGACACACGGACAAATTATTTCATGCAATTATCTTTACGAATGAAGAATTTAAATGATTGATTTAAGTATTTTGAGTGTTTATTAAAATTCGTTCAAATAAGTTTTCGGCTTTTATTTTTAAATCACTGATTCTGAAAGTTTAAAATCATTTTATATAAACGCAGGATATTGATGAATTTCCTCCTTTTTCGGCCTTAACACTTTTGTGTGGTTTGACGCGTACGATGTGAATGCATGACCCGTGGTGCGTGTCATGGCTTCAATCATAACATTTTCCCTTCTCTTCCTAAAATTCGCTTACTTCAATATTATTTTCAAATTACTTTGATTTCTTTGTTTCTTTCTCTCGCTTAGTCCGGCGTTGCACGGGCTTTACCAGTGAATAACTTCATCCCCATAGAAATTTCATTGTTTCCCCTCAGGCCGATAGCTCTTATGTGCGCGATGTGGTATTTCTTTAACTATGTCATTAAACTCCTTTTCGAAATTGTTCTTGCGTTGGTGTGGTGTTCTAATTATTAGAGATGGGTGGCGCAGGTGTCGTCTCGTCACTTGACCATGTGGTAGAAAATTTCGAGGTCCTCTTAATTACCCTCGAATAGGCAGAAAGTGCAGATTAAAATCACTCACTCGGTTTCAGTTCTTTCGTTGCAATTTTTAGTCCCGAGCAAAATGTTGCCTTTTTAAAGATAGTTGTATTGAAAAGACAGAAAAGTAGAAATTTTTCAAATTCACTACCAATACTAAATATTAGTAAAATTGTGAGGATTTTTGATATTCGACACACGGGAAAAATGTTTCGTACGATTATCTTTATAAAACAAGAAAATTTATTAAATGATTGTTTAAGTATTTTGAGTGTTTATTAAAATTTGTTTCGAATACATAACATACTGCCATGGAATTCACCTTCCTTTATCAAAGTTCCTGGTATTGATTCCTTTATATAAACGTGCTACAATTCCCTTTTCGAAAAATATTTTCCAGATCTTACTAATGTCAAACATGTTTAGTTCTCTTTCTACTGCACGATTATTTACAGTGGCTTATTTGAGTGTAGAACTATTTTCCCCTGACTCTCCTAGATATAAGATTTATCTTCAAGTTTCTATTCATGACATGTCAAAAACAATATTGCTTTAGTAAAAATAATAAATTTAAGCAATAAAGAAAATTATTTGATACTTGAGTAAAAAGTCATCATTTTTAATAATAGATAATTTTGCAGAATCGATAATAATAAAATAATTTTCAGGTTTCATTAATCAATCAATCGCTACTTACAGTTAGCTTAAAAGGTCTCTCTAGAACGTACTGATTGGAAGAAGGATATCAAACTTTCTTTAAATAACCGGATATTTATTTACAAAACCTATATATATATATCTTCTTAATCTTAACATTACGCATACTTATTTGGGATCTGCCAATAACACCTGATCAATGATATTCAAAGACTTCAAAATAAAGCGATTCGAGTCATAGCCAAATCCCAGGTACATCCCAAGATCTGTTCTCCACGAAGAACTTTATTGTTGAACCCATCCCACCTAATAGCGAATCTCCTCAACTTTCCATTCTGCAATCCATCATGCGACAACCCGTCGATTAATATAATCTACTTCATGAACCAGCCTCACCTCTGTGTACCGTTTGCCTCATAGCGCAACAAGTACTACCTGATTCTAAAATTATCCCCATGCTGTTAAACGTAATAACAGGCCCCTTTTCGTTTGAAGAACGAAACGAAAAGCTGTTTCCGTTTATACAGAAACATGTTCCACCTCCCCACCACCTCCTGACCATGAAGCTAGTTTAGCTTAGGCGAACTATCGTCTCAATTTATTTACTCCTTTCTTGGGTATACTGTGTAACTGAAGGTAAGTAGCTACCACTAGGCTGGCACTGAGATATTTATTCCAGGCTCTAAGGGTATTTTTATCCAAAATATTAGGCGATATACATTTTATTAACAATAATTGTTTAATAAAGAATAATAAAGCTATTCATTTGATTTTAAAAATATATTGTTTAAATCCATTATCTATAAATAATAATAAAAATTCACAGATAGCTCTTGAAACGTTTGGATGTTGATTAAACATATGTAACTGCTAAGAAAAACACTATGTGAAAACCTAGTTATAAGTATTCACTGAAAAATCATTAAAAATAATACTATCTGATAAAAACATTTAATTTTTGAATTTTTCCCGGAAACGAAACTGTAGCATTTTTAAAATAGTTGTATGCTGAAAAGAACAGAAAGTATAAATTTTCAAATTAAAAATTTCACTACTATTTTAATTCTTGAAGTAAAATTGTGAAATTTTATGAGATGTTGACACGGGGAAAAAGTTTCATGCAATTACGCATTATTTTAAAGTAAACTATAAGTTTTACAGAGAACAAAATTTCGATACTGATAATATTTTAAATGAATCTCAATGCATTGAATGCATTTTAATTTTAAAAACATAATTTAAATCCATTATCAATAAATACTAATTAAAAATTCTGCAGATAGCTCTTGACGTTTGGATGTTTGATTAAACATATAAGTGTTAAAATCCACTTTGGGAAAACCTAGTTATATGCTGTATTCACTGAAAAACTTTCCAGAAAGTAGTATTGATAAAACATGTAATTTTTAATTTTAATTTTATAGTTTTCATTCCACTCTCTGTGTTAGTAAATTATTTAAACACGTCTGCGAAAAAGTATATTGCAAAAACTAACATTATTATTTTCTAATGAAATTGATTAATTGCTCATTTAACTTAATTAATTGCTTGACATACCATTGCTTACATATTAGCCTTTTGAAAGTGATAAATTTTCAGATCCAGTGAGAGTTAAGCAGTAATTCAATCATTGATTATTCAATAGAAGAAAAATTGAACTACTTTTTAAAATTCTTTAAAAATTTTGGGAATTTATTTTTAAATGAATGGATCTAAAGAAGGCAATTGGTAATTAGATATCGATTTAATAACATGAAAGTAATGGCGACGCAATGTCCAGTAGGAGAAAATTTAAGACAGAGCCATGAAAGAGCGACCGGCGGGTTTCTGCGGGAGCGGCACACCCTCGCTGCATTGACCACGCAGTAGTGCTACAGTTATAATGCTTGAGTGTGGCAGGAGCCAAGGCACTCCGCCACAGACAGTTAACAATGTTTGGCTAAATAATCGCGTATTTTAAATATTCATCATACTAACTGAATATAAATATAATAATAAATATACTGCTAAATATATTCGTTCATATTACTGTACGGAAAAAGGTTTGGCGAGATTATCTTCATAAATGATTATTCAATGTAATGCAAATTAAGACTACTTTTAAAATTTTTAAAAAGTTTTGGGAATTTATTTTTAAATGAATGGCTGTAAAGAAAGGCAGTTAATTAGTGTAGAATATCGATTTAATAACGCACGAAAAGTAATTCATACCCAACGATTTAGAAATATTTTCATAAAAACGCATCACGGATTTAACACTATTTAAAAATGCGAAAAATAGAAAATACCGTTATTTTACAAAATAATTATACCGTGTCGTGGCAAATAAATAGTCTTTCCGTTCTGCTGGTGTTTTGTCTCATTTGACACCGAAAATTAGATGACAATTTTAATATGGTGAAAACGTAAGATTACCGCTCGGCCGAAACGGAAGAGTTCCGCCAAATATAAACAACCGGCAGGAGTAAAACAATTAGGCGTTTAAGGTTTTAGTGTATCTTTTAACTAGTACAATATCGGAAAATAAATGGGCAATACGTCTTCGGAAAATTTTATCTTTTGGTACCTTCGCGACTTTCGTGGTGCGGTTCGTGAAGATGAACGCACATCGCCATACATAGATAGGCCGTTTGTTTACGCTAATTTTAATGATTAATAAGACTAGCTTTCATGGCCCGGCATTGCACGGGCTTATACCGAGGTATGACAATCCCATGTTAATTTCCTCCTTTTATTCTAACGCCAACACTTTGTGGGGTTTGCGCATTACGATGTGAATGCATCATGAGTGCGTGTCCTTGGCTGTTGCTTATCATTTTCTCTTCTCTTCACAAATTCTCGATCCACAATACCACTGAGGCCACTGCAATTGTAGGGGAGCGATGCACGACAAATCTGTCGAGCTCAAACGTCCACCCGTTGGTGTGGTGGTAGTGGATAGGAGAGGTGTGGTGCCAGCTCAGGTGTCGTCCTCCTTGACCATGGTTCAAGTACGTGGACCGTCCCAAGGCCTCGTGTAGCTGAACGGTGATTAATATTCCTCAATCTTCACCAAAATTCAGCACTTCAATATTATTTTCCGGAATTACTTTGATTCTTTGTTTCTTTCCTCTCCGCTTAGCGGCGTTTAAAGGCTTTACCGGGTATGTCTTCACCTAATGGCAATTTCGAGTTTCTCTCAGGCCGATAGCTTACTGTGTGTGTGTTATTATTATTGCGTGCGTGCGATCTGGTGATTTCTTTAACAATGTCTTAAAAGTCCATTTTCGAAATTTGTTCTTGCATTGGTGTGGTGTAGTATTATTAAAGGTGAAAGCTCATGTGATAGATATCGTCACTTGAGCAGGGTTGAAAATTTCAGTCTGTCTTATTACCTCGAATAGGCAAACAGTTCGAATTTAAAAATCACCCTCACTTTCCAATCCTTTCGTTTACCGAGTGAATAACTTCATCCCATGGAAATTCGTGTTTCCCTCAGGCCGATAGCACTTGGCTGTGTGTGTTTGTGTGTGCGCGCGATCAGTGATTTCTTTAATATGTCATAAAACTCCTTTTCAAAATTTGTTCTTGCGTTGGTGTGGTGGTAATTATTAAGATGGTGAAAGCTCAATTGTGTCGTCCTCGTCGCAGAATTTCGAGTCCGTCGCAAAATTCTCGAATAGGCAAACAGGGTGAAATGTAGCCTTTTAAGCATGGTTGTATGTTGAAAAAGACAAGTAAATTTTCAAATTCAAAATTTCACTACTATTTTAATATTGAAGTAAAGTGTAGGGATTTTTGAAATATTCGACACACAGGAAAATGTGTCATGCAATTATCTTCTAAAGAAGAAATTATAAATGATTGTTTAAGTATTTTGAATTTTATTAAATTTGTTTCGAATGCATAACCTGTAAATTCACCTTCCTTTATCAAAGTTCCTGGTATATGTGTGATTCCTTTATATTAACGTCACTACAATTCCCTTTTTAAAAATATATCTTCAGATCTTATTAATGTCAGACGGGTTTCAGTTCTCTTTCTACAGCACGGTGTTGATGGCTTTTTGAGTGTAAGAACTATTTTCCTGACTCTCCTGAATATAGATTTATCTTCAAGTTATATATGACATATCAAAACAATATTGCTTTATTAAAAATAATAAATTTAAACAATAAAAATAAAACTATTTTGATGCTTGGTAAAAAGTCATCATTTTAATAATAGATAATTTCTAGGAATCTAAAATAATTAAATAATTTTCAGGTTTTCATTAATCAATCAATCGCTACTTAAGTTAACAAGGTCTCTCAAACGTATTTTATCAAAATAATAGGCGATATACTTTTATTAACAAATAATTAATTTAATAAGGAAATAATAGAAACATTCCTTTTATTTTAAAAATATATTAATTAAATTCCATTATCTAAATAATAATAAAAATTAAATATTAATTTAGTTTCGTAAAATATCTATTATTTTAATCCATTTTCTAAAAATGGTCTAAAAATTCTACCGTTATTATCAGAAAGGACTATTCAATTTTCATTCGTTGTTTGAATGTTAGATTAAAATATAAGAATGAAAAAGCCTGGAAATTTGTTACATTCACTGCACAAAATCATTCAAAAATAATACTATTATTAATGAGACTAATATATGTTCAAATTATATTTTACAGTATTTTATTCCACTCATTCCTTTGCCAAAGAACAACAAATTGACCTTGTCACTATGAGCGTTAAACAGAGGAGAAAAATATAATAATGATTCTAACGCGTACGCAAAACCTTTAGAATTTCTTTAAAGTTTTCCATTATTTTGAGGGCTCAATTTTAATTAGAAGATTCAGTTTCACAATTGATTAGAGTATGAATTTTAAAAAGGTTACAAAAATAATACTTGTATTTCTCATAAAAACTTTATTTATGAAAATCACAAAAATCTTTAAAATCCGTAATTTTCAGCGAGACCGACACACAGGAAGAAAAATCATAAAATATGCAAACAACATTGTTTTGTAAAAAGTTTTGTCTATAAAATTCTTTAAAGAAAAATGGTTTTTCAGGAAACGAAACTGTAGACTTTAAAATAGTTGTGTGCTGAAAAAGAAAGGAAGTATAAATTTTCAAATTACAAAATTTCACTACTATTTTAATTTTGAAGTAAATTGTGAGAATTTTTAGAATATTCGACACGAGTTTCATGCAATTACCTTTATAAAAGAAAAGTATTAAATGATTGATTTAAATATTTTGAGTGTTTATTATTAAATTGTTCCAAAAGTTTTGGCTTTTTAAATCACTGATTCTAAAGTTTTAAACTGAAAATTTCGAAGTCCGTCGCCAAAAACTCTAGATGGAGTGAACAGTTGACTTTTAAAATCCTCACATTTCAATTCTTTCGTTTACAATTTTAGGCCCAGAGCAGAAATGTAACAAAAATAGTTGTATGTTAAAAAGACAGAAAGTAATTTTAAAATTAAAATTTCACTACTATTTTAAATCTTGAAGTAAATTAAAAGTTTTTGAAATGTTCGACACACGGAAAAATAATTTCATGCAATTATCTTTACGAATGAAGAATTTATTAAATGATTGATTTAAGTATTTAGTGGTTTATTAAATTCGTTCAAATAAGTTTCATTTTATTTTTAAATCATGATTCAGAAAGTTTTAAAATCATTTTATATAACCTGTGATATTGATTCATATGAAAAATCATAAAATATACAAAACAGCATTGTTTTGTAAAAAGTTGTTTTCTATAAATTCTTTAAGAAAGATGGATTTCCAGAAACAAGAAACTGTTGCATTTAAAAATAGTTGTATGCTGAAAAAGAACAGAAAGCATAAATTTTAAAATTACAAAATTTCACTATTTTAATTTTGAAGTAAGTGTGAGAATTTTGAAAACATCGACACAGGAAAAGTTTCATACAGATACGCATTATTTTAAAGTAAACTAAGTTTTATAGAGAACAAAAATTTCGATACTGATAAATATTTTAAATGAATCTCAAATGCATTGAATGCATTTAATTTAAAAATATATTAATTTAAATCCATTATCAATAAGCTAATAAAAATTCTACGAATAGCTCTTGAAACGGTTTGGATGTTGATTAAACATATATAAGTGTTAAAATCCACTTTTGGAAAACTAGTTATATGCTAACATTCCTGAAAAACGTTCAAAGAAAAATATTTGTGAAAAACATTAGTTTTTAATTTTAATTTTATAGTTTCATTCCACTCTGTGTTGGAAATTATTTAAACACGTATCTGCGAAAAATTATATTATACAAAACTAACTTATTAATTATTTTAATAAAATTGATTAAAATGCTCATTTAACAATTAATTGTGACACCATTTGCTTACATAATGGGCTTACTGAAAATGGTAATTTCAGATCAATTGGGATAAGCAAATTAATTCAATCATTAGAAGAAGAGAATTATTTACGGGTGGGAAAATAAGCGAAATGAACAAAATCAATTGTTGAAAAGATAAAGTACTGAATAGTTAAAAATCAAGAAAAACCTTTTGAAGGCAAAAATGAAAATTTATTAAAATAACAGAGAATCATGTTAAAATAGTATTTATCAGTAAAATTAATTTACGTGGGAAAATGTAGAAATGAAAAAGTCACCGGTTGAACTCGCAAAGACACGATCTGTTTACGGTGTGTATGGGAAAGCAAGCGCTATGACTGTGTTAATGGACCCGGCCAGCGAAAGTGAAAATACGCTACAATAATGAATGGGAAGACGAAAAATAATTTTCCTCATTTTTACACCAAAGTTACTGATTTCGCCTTTAAATCCGTAATTTTAAAGCAATATTTTCAATCTTCATTATATGTTACGGATAATATTACTGTTTACATGAAAAAGGTTTTGTGAGATTATCTTCATAAATGACAGTTATTCAATGTAGTAAAATTAAAACTACTTTAAAATTCTTTAAAAATTTGGGTGAATTTTAT